>KZ062243.1:86905-186192 GCA_002091835.1 Anopheles maculatus
TTTCCCTACGTGTGTAATGCAGCATCAAAATTGTCAAACAACTCCATTCCTCCAATCGGCTACGTCCGTATTTATCTCTATAGGAATGATTGCACACAAACCCAAACCTCGCTCGTGTGTTTGATTTAATACATGTTTTGTTCACCTTTAGGAATGGTTTGCACCAACACGAAACAACGAATGCGTGCGAAAAATGCGATCGAATGCGTTTCGATCCCTCTTCCGTTGTTTAGTTGTTTGGTGTGCACCAGTTTCACAAAACGATTTTCTGTTTTTTTTTCACCGCAAGCAAAATGTTCTAAAATAAATAAAGGTGCTTCTGTACGTGGCGATATTTACTTTCCCTTTTTATGGTTATTGTTTCTCTCGATTTGTTTCGGAATTGTTTGGTTTTTTTATCTATTCGCGCGCTTCTATTCTCTATTCTCTTGTTTGTGTTTTGTTTAATATTTTGTTTTTGATTTATGTTTTGCGAATTTTTTGCTTGTGGTGTGGTTGAGATTCTAGAAATGGTTTGTTTTATTTCATATCTATGTTCTATCTTTTCGTTACGATAGGCTATTCTGGTTTTCTGCCTTTGCCTTTTTAATTTGTTTTGCATTTTCAGCACATCAATTGATTTGTTTTGCATTATTTTTTCGGTTTCTTTTCATCTGTTTTTGTATTTCGTTTTATCTTCTCTATAGTGTTTCATCTCTTACCTTTTTGCTATGCTTTTATGCTTAGAGTGATTCCAGTAGCTGCTTTATGGATTGCCAAAGTTAAGCTTCAAAGAAAAAAAGGTTTTGCTTTTTAAAAGCAGAGCTCGCATTGTTAATGTCCTTGCTGCATTTCTTCTTCCGCAAAAATTCACCCTCACTTTGTATAATGTACCAAAGTTAAGCTTCAAAGAAAAAAAGGTTTTGCTTTTTAAAAGCAGAGCTCGCATTGTTAATGTCCTTGCTGCATTTCTTCTTCCGCAAAAATTCACCCTCACTTTGTATAATGTACACCCATATCTAAATTTATAGTATCATCGAATGCTACCTAAAAGCACACACGCACACTCACACATCATCCGAGATGGCTCACGCAGCCCCAGCCACTTCACTAGCTTATTGCCGCAACGGGCCGTTTCGAAGAAAATAGGAACAAAAACACAAAATTCGCACTCACGTAATCGCCATTTTTGTTTCGCTTTTTTGTCAGTATTTCACTCTTAACCCGCCCCATCACGCCATCATCGGTTGAAAAGGAAATCGATGTAGGTGTGCTGTGTTTTGTTGTTATTCTTACTACCACCTCCACCACCACCACCGCCGCCTCCAGCGCCTCCCCCACCGATGCCACCCACACCGAACCCTCCGCCATGGTGACCGTCATGCTCGTTCGAAGGCCAACAGCGCCGGATGACGGCAAAGTGCGTGGTTTGATACTGGTTCGTCCGTTCGCAGCCACGCTCGAGTGTCCCCGTGAGGCAGTAGCCCATGTTGTAGTCGGCCAAACTTATGTTCGAGGATAGATAGAGCTGTTAAAGGGGGGAGAAGGAGCGAAGGTGTAATTTAATTTCAATGTCCCAAAACAAAACGTTCGTCCGTTTCGGGTGTATCAGTATCGCTGGACGAAAGGAAAAGGGATGCTCTGTTTGGCAAATATTATTTCGCCCAACCCGGATGGGAAAGTTAAACAATCGAAATGAAATACACCCGGAATGGGACGGAAGGCTAATGCAACAAAAACTGGAAGCTATAATAGTGCTCTAAACTAATAAACCATCGTTACGACGGAAGCATTCCCGGGGTTTGGCAGTTTATTATGTTTGCCTGGAATGTTGTTTGCTGACCAGTGTGAGCTTACCTTGAAGTCGGGATCGGGGACGCGCCGTTTGAAGGTACCGACTATTAGGAGAGCTCCATCACCGGCAACGATCATGCGGCCTTGGGTTGATTGTCTATGAGAGTGGAAGAAAGTTAAAATGGAATAATGTTTGTTAAATATAATTGTTAATACACGGTTGTGAATGTGTGATTGTAGATAAAGTGTGAGTGATTGTACGATAAACTTAAATTCAATACAATATTCTGGCCTCTCTCTTCATATTCTCCATACTCTGGCAGCTAGTGTTAGGTGTGCTAATGGGTTTGAGAGATACAGTCAGTCAGAACACGAGAAGCTTCAACATCACATGGATATTGTGTGTTCTGTTTGAAGCACTGGCCATGTCAAGTAACACTGTCTTGACTATACGCTTACCAGGACACCCTCGAATAACTGTCACTACTTATTTATATTGTTAGTTTCAAGCATAGTCCTCATTCTGTAGGTCTCGTCTGCCATTTCGTCTCGTCTCAGTCCTAAATAAGAGTCTCTGTACATTCTACAAAGTCTACGCCTTCTGAGAGCACGGATCTTCCGGAAGGCCTTTCAAAAAGTGAAGATCAGCCTTGACACATTTCTACTAGTAATCGGTTTTGGTACTGCCAGATTCCGGTAGATGGCGCCGTAAAGGAACAATTGGGTGACAAGTCCAAATTCAACAGCATTTAATTTATTTTAATTTTAAACTAATTCTTGATAGTAAATGATACCTTTAGCACTTACTTCAACTCAGAGTCATTTTAGAGCCTCAAATGTTTATATGGAAGAAAAGAATGCTCAGATAAGTAAAACAAAGTCGTAGGGTAAGCAGGTTGTAAGCTGCTTTCAGTAAGCTTGAGGTTAAAGTAAAGCTGAAGTGTTTGTAGTGAGAGTAAGGTAATAAAAAACCTTAATGTCAAATGAGTATGACAGACTAATATCAAAGCAACACGTTAAACGATCAACTAAGTGAGTGGTTAACTAATGGCCGAACGTCTTACAAAGTCTTCTTCTTCTTTCTTGGCCTAACGACCTCTTAGGTCATGCCTGCCATTTCTGGCTTACTTCGTGCTATCTTAACAAGACTTATTCTTACCGCATAGTTGGATAGTCAGTCCTCACTATGGGGAAACAGCCCAGCTAAGACTTGAACCCCGGTCCTGCCGTGTGAAGACCGGCGCCGCTATCGTATACACCACCGGGCCGCCCCATATACGAACCCTTTATACGATTATCATTTTTAAAAGCACTTGTCGTTAAAAATTGAGCTAAATTATAAAATATTGTTAAAAAGTATAATAAAAACCTTCCTTTCACTCAAAAATCTGGCAAGAAATCCATAACGATTCTGCAGCAAAATTGGCACCAGAACGGTAATTGCCTCGAGCCTTCCTTTGAAGATTATTTTCATTTCCAACGAAATTATAATCACACCGGGCACAAAGCGTCAGGCCTCACGAATACATCAAACAAACCAGCTTCATCCTGTTTAAAAGTAGATTGACCAATCGTGTACTTTCACTCTGTCAACCAGTCGTACCCGCCAGCAATTTAAAAGATGACGACTCTCCCACCAAATGTACATTATTGCCCATTCTTGGGGAGTTAATTCTTCGCCGAAGAAAGAACCTACAACCGTTGCTGATGATGCTGCTCATGACGAATCTGCGAAACACCAGATTTCAGTGGAATTTACGCTACAAAAAAGCACTCGCACCACATCACCGGACACATCCTTCAGGCGGTAGCTTAACGCGAACGAGATCTTGGTAGATTTTGGTTTTGCGTTTTGATTTCCTAACCTCGTGTGCCAGATGCCTCAAGCCTGTCGGAAACGCTCAACCACCGCTCTGTTTGACAGAAAGTCTTCGTGCCGAAAAACGCGAGCCAAAAGTCTCACTGTGTCGGTTGCGTTAGTAAGAGAACCACCGCCGGAAGGAAGTAGTGGCCGGATTTCCAAATGACTCGGTTTAATTTGTGAATGTTTTGCGCAGAATTATGACATAATTTCACAACCATCGTCCGTAGAGCGAGGGTGACTTGAGTGCTTAGAAAGCGGACAGGCAGACAGGCAGGTGGTGGTTGTTAATTCCTTTTTCTGTGTGGGCACGGTGAACAACCGAACGGCACCGGAGAACAAGTGAATGAAAATCTTACCAAACTGTTAAGCTTTTCTGTTAGCGACTTTTTCCCGACTTCGGTCTGTTCGTTTGCGTTGTGTAGGGTGGCAAAGACAGAGCACCAACGCTCGGCTGGATTTAAATTAGGCGGTTTACCACTTCTGAAGTGGGCCGAACACCGAGCCCCGATGCCCGGAACACGTCCCTCAACGGAGAGGCTCGGCTAATGAGATGCTATATTAAATTACTTGGCAAATTTAGTGCTGCTCTTGGTTTTAAGACGCTTCGTTGGTGCTTAGCAATGGGAGGCTTGTACGGTGTCCTTATTATGGGTCTCGGCCGGCGCATCGTTAGGCTCGGTGAGTGTGTTCGGGTGTTTTTTGAAGCGAGGATGAAACGGTGACGAGCGTGCTAATAGAAAGGAGGAACAACCGTTTCGGCCATTGCAGACAGCTTCTGTTGTCATCGAAACGCGCGTAGAAGGTGGGAAATTAAAAAGGACACTCGATCTAATGGCTGGGTTCGATGGGATGGGTGGCGAAGCTTTATGGTCTTGATGCGATAGAAAAACGTCTTGAAGAACAGGGTATAGAAAAGGGGTGATTGTAAGGTTTCATTTTCAACTGAAGGTAGCTAAATGTAGGGGTTAATTTCATTTGCCTAATGAGAAATGCTGTATATTATTTATAATTACTCTTTATATTGTTTCAGTAAACTAGGTATATAATTTAATACGTTGGAATGAATAACATTCTAACTTTATAATATTTTTCTGCAAATAAATATAAACTCTAGACAACCAGCATTACATTCAAAGTTACGTTTAATTCTTTGTTAATCATATAATATATAAATATTTGTTTTTTTAACAACAGAAATTTCCTTTCTCGTATACATAATTGCAGTTTCTTGCGAAGGATTTCTTATGACGTAACTCAAGACCAATTTCTCAAGCCTCTTAGATATAGCTACAGATAAATTTAATAATCAATTTCATATTGTTGTATAAGTCGTTCCAAAAACCATTCCCTAAAACGTTGCCTCAACGTCTCAATTCTCTTTGTTTGCCCAACGATAATCAATTTGTTTTGCTATAAGCAGGACTATCTGTGAGCAGGGGTAACTAACCAGCTGCTTAAGTAACTCAAGACAAGGAAACTAGAAATTACAGGCTTGGAGAATATAGATTCAAAGAACATTATCATTCGCTAAACAAGAACTATTAAGAATTTATGTTAGGAAATTAAAGGATATCAATATTATACTCTTGCTTAAATAGAACTAGAATCTAAAGAAATTTGAAAAGGTTGGTTATAGCAAGTTCATTAACAGTATTGTCATTCTGAATAAACTTATACTTAAGTGTGAATATTATATTCAATTTTCACCTTATTTTGTAATCATTTAATCATTTTAATCATAAGCGTTTGACCTAACATTTCTGATTTCCTTGACCTAACTTTATTCGTAGCTGGACTTGCAAAGTGCAACGTTCATACGATAGATTCGTTAATAAAAAAAACTATGAAACTTAATGTAAATTTAGCTTCAGATAAGTTTTGACGCATATGTGAAGGTCAAAAATTCTGGAACAACGTAAAGATAGACGATTGTGATCAACTTTGACCAGTTGATACCTTTAATCATGTAATGGACTGCTACTATATTTATTATGTTCTGTTTCGAGATAATGTGTATTAAAAATGAGGCATTTTTACTCTTCTTTTTCTTGTTCTTCTTTTTCTTCTTCTTGTTGATCTTCTTCTTCTTGTAAGTGGAACACTAAACATCTACGACACTGTAATGTATTGCTCCATTACACGCAAAAGCTCAACCAGTCTCGTCAGGCTTTAGCCCGCTGGAGTCATTTGTCAACTCTTACCTACTATGCGTGTTGTCTGGTCACTTTTCTTGTGATAATTTTTCCACTAAATTCCCGTTTTTTTCTCTATTCTTTTTCACTATTTTATAGAAAAAATATTAAAATATCTAGTGTATACCAGTTTCTGGTACTTGACATACGTTACAGTCTTCTCTCTAGACTATTTATATTCAGTTTAAACAGTATTCAGACAACACGTGTCCGAATATTCTGTTCATTATTTTTATCTTATTCTCCTTCGTATCTTTATTTATCTAATTAACTGTCAAAACTTCATTCTATCAAGTATTGTCAAGTTTTTTTAAAATAATCCTAACGATTTCCTTAGTGAAAGACGTCAATGGTATCATTTGTAATGTTTCCTTCAAAACATTCATTAAACAATTTCCGCCATATCCATGAAAACTACCTTTTCCTAAGTTAAAATACGCAAAACGCTTCATACAAGCTCATAGCGTAAGAGCGAATACTGTCTTGAAGAATTATGGCACATCAATAAAACACAGTTTTCGTACTGAAGTTTCACAATCTACTCGCTCGATCTCTCCCTCTCCACGTGGTGAGAGTTCTCGCCCACAAAAGATGCTACACATCTTAATCTTCAAGTAAAGCCACTGCTCGATTAACTTCTTCACGGGTAGCGAAAGTGAAGATTGGGGCATAATTATTTAGATTAGCCCCGTGGGTGAAGTGAAGAACGATTTATGCCTCCGCCGTACGCCAAAAACCCCTTTGCAAAACTTTATTCCTCCTTCGAGAGCTGGCGCGAGCCGATTGGCGGGCAAGATTGATTAGCAAACGGTGGTCGATCATACAACAGTACGGCAGAGCGCCGAAAGCACGAAGGAGCTATTAGTGATGTTGAGCTTGGTTAAGGACTTTGCTATCACTATGAGTTTAGCTGCAATATATTAAGCAAAATGCTATACCAAAGACTCATGTGGGAAGTGCTTCTTCCTCGGCTAGCTCCATAAATATAAAGCCAATTTGAATGAGCGGCTTGTTGAAGTGTTTTGATTACGAAATCCACCTTCTTTTGTGAGTTTTCTGATATAAAAAACTACACATGTAGATGGTCTCCACAAAAAACAGGCTCTAGGTCGTTCAGTGTGTCGATAAAGTTGTCAGAACGAAAGTGAGAGAGCGAGAAACAGTGAATTGAAAAACCTTTCAGATGTTATGCACCGTCCGAATGGCAAAAGAAAAGACTTGCCTTTCCAATTGACCTATTGAGCGTTTGACATTATCAGGCCTTAGCTTTCAGCGTTTCATAACACCAGCCAGGCAAGCCAGTGAGCGATGAAAAACGAGGCAAGTCAGCTCCCGAGGGTATAATTTTCATCGCCCAAACTGCAAAAAACATACACTCACATAAAAGTCATCGTTTGTTGGGGTGGAACTGCAAACAAAAAATCGTCTTGTGGGACACCCACTACCCACACACACACACACACACACACACTCACGAAAGGAAAAACCATGGAGCGCCCGTTTGGTCGATCGGCAAAGAAAATGGCCAGCTTTGCCCTGCCTTTTATTTGGCCCACTTCCAATAACGTTTTATTTGCACGGAAGCCTCATGCGTTCTGTGTGGCTCGGGTCCACATTTCAGCACCAATGCTTTCGGTAGCGTTCGGACCATTCGGGACGCTAGAGAGTCGGCATCGAAAGTGAAAGACCGTTGCTATGTCAGTGGCAGAGGGAAAAGCCCTACGCACGGTTTGGAAAAAGGGAAAACAAATATCTCACAGCTCCCTGGTGGGTGATGACGCCGATCAGCCCGATGTCCAATTCGTGTGCCTTTGGACGGTAATTTTTTTTCCTTTGTGAGGGTTGTTTTTCCTTCCACCCTGAAGGATGCCACCAGCTTTGGAGTAGAGGTTGGGGTTTTCTTTACGTTCCGTTGCTCTACAGCTCGTAACGTGCCATCAGTTTCGTGCTTTCGTTCGATCGTTTCTTTTCAATTATTGTTATTGTCTTGTTTATGGGGTCTTCCGTTTTTCCGAGCATCGAACCAGCAAGAAAAGGCCAGCTTTTACAACCATGTAGAATTTTATGATATATACCGGCTGCCATTGGAAAACGTGTGCTGTTGTTCATCATCAGCGTCTCGTGGGTGCTGGCGAACGATTTTCGGTACACTGCAGATGGTGTTGATATTCTTTTGGAAAGGAATGTGAATGTTTACAAGACTTTTTCCGCATACATAGGGAAAGCTCGAGAAAAATGAGTTTGAAAACACACACACACGCAGCTTCCACAGAGGATTGTGTCACAAACAGTAAAGCTTTTGTGGTAAGGACACACAGAATACCATCCAATCGACATGTCTACTCACATGCCGTGTGCTGTGTTAAGAAAATTTCTTCAAACAACCAACAGCAAAGGGCGCGTGTTGTTTGCGGGAAAAGCAGGAGGAAGAAAGTAAATTAATTAAATATTTCTTCATCTAAATCCTAAGCCCACAACCCACGCCCGCACCAACCCGAAAGCAGGACGTGTTAATTAAACGAATTGACACTTTCGTAATTAATTTCTGCTCGCAATTTTACAAAACTTCAACACCGGCTCCTTCTCGGACCGAGATGGAGCTTTTCATTCGTGTTGTGTGCCGGTGTTGTCAGTGTTGATCAGGTTGAGGTTAAATCCGTTGTCACCACCCAAAAACACCTCTCCGTACGGGTTGGGAAACTGTTTCAAAGACAACGCATTTTTTTCCTTAAACACACGGAACGGAAACGTTAAGTAGATTTGTGTGGAAAACATGCGCTTTCACATATACACACGTACTGAAACGCTTGTGCAGTGGTGTGCGATAATCAAGTAAATGTAAATTTTTTGCTTAGTGTGAGCACAAAGCTGTGGGATTAGTATGGCGTAGTATGTTGCTGTTGGCGAACTTTTCTCTACGGAGCTCGGTAGTTGATTAATGTAAGTGCGAGGATGTCATGTGGAAGGAAATGGCGATGGAAATAAATTAAATGACAGCCTACCATCATCAATCTAGGTTCGACGATGTGTACGAGCAAGATCGATAGGGAAAAATTGAAATCAACTAATGGAATCAACCGTTGGACATTTATTACCAGGAATCACAATGTTTATTGCCATTAGTTTATACTTTATTTATTTAAATTATATTGAAGAAAGAACAATCAATAAACAACCGTTGAATTAAATAAACAATTAAACAATTAAATAACAACAATGTCAAGCAGTGGATTGTACCCGACTAAGGTATATAAACTAATGCGCAAACAACAAGAACAAACAAACACATGTTCCAAGCTGAATTAACAAAAACAAACTAAAAACTAAAACCAATAGGATATATCGTTCTTCCACCATTTCAATGAAAATTCTTTGTTTAAAAAATGAAACTAATCCTTAACAGAAGTAATGCAAGGAGTGTACAACAAGTAAACAAACGAAAACTCATGTTAATCATGATCATGAATGAAAGAACTTAGATTATGAAATAAAAGAAGCTGTTTGAAAGAAACTAATAGAAAGATAGTTAAGTGGAAGAAAAGAAGGATAAGATTAGTATAAGTGTATCTTTTGTAAGAAACAAGACGCAAAATAAAATATTGATTCAGTAGAAAACAGCAGAACGATATACTTATATCTAGAAATAAGTAAGATGCTTGAGATCTAAACCCCAAAACAAAAAAGGAAAACAGATGTCAAGAGGCTCTGACATAAAAAAGCTATAACTAAATATTAATTTTGAATGCTTATATTAACAGGCAACACAAAATACAAGAAGTTAGAAAAATCATACAAAATTTCGTACGACTTCAAAATGTTTCTTTAGGTTGACTTTTTACAATAAAAACAGTTTTTGCACCATTTGGGCTACATTTTTATCCACAATGCTTCAACAATGCTGAAGTCTTTAAAATCAATAAAAGAAAGCGATGAAAACGAATTCAAAATTTAAACCATAATGCACAAACCATAGTCTATTGCTTACACGTATTATGTAATGGTGTAATTAGCAATTATACAACAACATTGGGAATTAAATTGATTAATTAACTTAATTAACTGAAGATCATACTCTGTCTTGACCAATTTTCAGGATCAACTATTCAAGACTTACAGTTGAACTAGATCTCGCATTTGCGTTGCGTCAGTTAATGCAGTGGATTTCTTCTGTTACTTATGTCTTTTGCATGCATTTAAATACTTACTATATCAAACAACGCTAATAATATTAATCGTCGTATTGAAATATAATAGGGTAAGTGCACCAATTGTTGTGCTAGCACCAATTGTTGTGCTATCGATGAAAAAATCGAAATTATGAAAAAATATGGCAAATAGCAATGTCCTAACACCATATTCGTATTATTTATTTGTTTTCCTTATTTTCTTACAAGTTTCACAATTTTTGAAAGTCCATTAATCGAATAATAGCAATAATTATTTTTGCTGTCAAAAAATCAACTATTTTCACTATTTGTTATTGTAAATTCCTAAAAAACATTCATTTTTATGTTATCAATGATTATTGTTAGATTAAACGACTCTAACTCAGTTTTTGGACGCGCACAATGATTGGTACACACAGAGCACAACAATTGGTACATCGAAGGTGTTTAGGAAAATTGCTAAAACTTTTGTATTAAGAATTCAATTTCCAAAATTTAATAAGGAAAATGTAAACGAAATGTGTGCTTATCTAAAAAGCCCTAGTTTGTGAATTTTGGATCAGCAAATTATTTACAATTGTTCTTTTAGTTGAAACGCTGTACAAACTCGTCCATAATTGGTACACCTACCCTAGGCTAAATGAAAATGGGATACAATTTTGACGCATTTGAAACGACATAAATCATGCTTGAATATGGCAGAAACTACGCATTTGGATGCTTGAATATTATTAACACATTAACACGAAACCCTTTAAGAAATCTTAAGCCCAAAAAAATTAGGAAGTGTCTCGGTTATACCTCAATTTCGTTATATCGGTCAAACATCCATATCTAAAAGGTTTTGCTGCATATCTGACTGGGACCATACTGGAGTGATTGATTATAAACTACTCAAACCATAACGATCTGAAGAAAAGTCAAGAATACGGCAGGCTAAGGACCGCTTGAAGTTTGAGACTCAACGACGAAGAAGTTTTATAGCACAGTTCCTGTTATTAAAATTTCAAATTAAAATACAAAAAACTGACTCATTTCTATCCAATTATTTTTGCGCAAAAGACCACTCCAATATATTTTAAAATAACATAATTTTTACCCATCAAAGTAGCAAAATAAGACAGCATGACTATCCTGTTTAATAATGACTCTATAAAGACGTTCATTCAATATCACAGTCCCTATGTCTGAAGGACAAAAACCATTCTTGACTCAAAACAAAAAACCAAAACACAATGGATGCGCTGCCATAATTATCGTTCGAGGCCACAGGAACAATTGGAAAGGATTACGGAAGGATTGCCCGGGTAATTAAAACGGTGCAACAAATTAAAACTTTCACCACGTGCCAACCGCTTCAAGACGTACAAGGAAGACGTACAAAAAAACGAGGCAATAAAAATAAAAGCAAACGAAAACGAAATGCCTTGAAACCTTTCACCTTGATAGTAGGCCTGATACCATAGCGGACACGGTACGGAACTAATTACCCGAAGGATTCTTTTATCGCCGACCCGAAGGCAACACTCGACCGCTCGGCTTATGCAGACGAACCACGGAAACCACTCAAAAGCTATTGCATTTTAACGCTTCCCTCACATTCGCGGGACATCTTTAGGTCCTTTTGGTAGAAAAAGTCTGAAACTTCAATGCATTTCTAGATATCCGAGCCACTATTTTCCTTGGGGTACGCTCAGTGTCTTTCAAAATTGACAGTAACCGGTCGTGATCGAGGGTCAGGAAGTCGAATCCATTAAAGGAAGGAGTCGTTTCCCGCAAAGTAAAACATTCTCTCTGTTGGACCTTTTTGGGCCCTCGCCGTTACAACGCCTCCAGTGGTTAACGATTCGAAACGTGCCCACCAAAAGTGTCACCGTTTCGTGCGGGTTTTTGTTTTGCGTGGAAAGCACAACTTTTACTAGTCCTCACCGGAGGCCATCGAAGCTTTAGACGGGAAAGTGTACACCACAAAGGATAATTATCTCCATTACATAAACAAGCGGCAGCAACTCGGGCTTGGGCGCTGATGGTTTTCGAGGTTAACTGGGTGGAAAAATATTGGCAAGCCGGCCGCCGCCGTGTCGAACGGGAAAGTTGGATACATTAATGGAGCGCGGATTTTCCATGTTTTGTTGAGAACGTTTTTTTTTGTTCTGTCGTGAAAACCCTTGGCAACAAGGTACGCAAACAAAGGTCAGGAGTTTAGGAACAGAATTTTAACTTTCCCGCCCGCAGTGCGTGAAGTGTCAGTTTTGTTGAGCGGCGCAAAAGTTTGTCCACGTGAGCCGACCTTCGGAGGGAAAAAATGACAGGAACGAGTTAAGCCACAGCCACCGTCAGCCACAGGAAGACAAATTTCCCGATCGACAAATAAACCCAATCACTGCCCCGAAGGGCTTTTTGCAACATAATCTGTATCCGGCGCCCGTAGGACCGGTGGCCTTTTCCTTTCGGAAAAGCGTGGAAGGAAGCTGGGGTTGGATGTTTTTCTGCTGGTTGTTTATTTTTTGTTTGGTCGTGTAACTCCCGTCAAGCCTAAAGGGGAGAAAATATGGAAATCAGAAACGATTTGTCATTTGGATCGTATTATGCGAAAGAATATCCGTTGAGCCCCTTTTTCGCAATCCATGCATGCATGCATGGCTTTTTCACATCAGGCGCAGAAGGACTATCGGGCTCCAGGGGCGTTATTGAATATAGAAGGAAAATATTAATCATCTTCGGCAAACATGCAGCAACCCGTGGCTGAGAAATGGGCAGTAAATCTTACGCAAAACTAGAGCAGCGATAGCCGGGGAAAATCGATCATAGCCATATTGGTGGTGCCATGGATTAGATAGGCGCCGGATGGAAGCAAAACCCTTGAGCATTTGGAATAACAAATCACATATTGGGTTTTTCTATTTTCTATCTTAAGGCATGGATGCGATACTGGAAGAGTTAAAAATAGCTTTAAATTTTCTCCCAGCAGTATGCATACAGAAGCACCTTCAATTTTCTAACCCTATGTCACGCTTTTATGGCAGAGATACAAATAAGCTCCGGGAACAAATAACATACCTTCGGGGGCGAAAGTCCGTTTTGAAGGAAAATATGTTTCCTTCAGGTTAAATCAAATACACACTCCGTGCACAGACAGACGGACAGACACTTTGGTGAAACGTCATCACACGTCCCTTCTACGACCGGATGTCCGGTTTGCACGTGATACAGGAAAGCATCTTCGTCGAGTGCTGTGCAAACGGACACGTACGTATCGTCTCGCTCGAGAGGGCAATTTGTGACAAGTGTACCACCAGCAAGGAAAAAAAAAAAACCCTAAACCGGACACACCTTTTCTTTTTGCTGGTTTTTGTGACCAGACCCCAGGTCTTTTGGTGCTTCGGAAGGTTCCGAAGGGCTTCCCAGCAGTGGAACGATAGCTTCACGGCTTTTGATGCAGAGAAGAGACTTTTGTGCGGTCTTTCTTTGCAGCGTTGCTTTATGTATTTGATGTTTTATTTCTCCGTTTCTTACATGCATTGTTCTTGGGTGAAGAAACGTTCGGGACGGCGTATATGGAATGTAAGGCTGTAGTTAAGGTTTAGTCGTTGGGATTCAGCTAGGAAGAATTGAATAATTTTTTTTATATCTTATGACAGTGATAAAAGATGAATAATATTTCGTACATTTGTTAAAACAGTCATCAAATAGTTTCCTTGCGTTAAACTGGACTCGGACAATTCAGGAATAAGGTTTGAGCCATTTATAATTATTTTCTTATAATTAAATTTGTTGTCACAGTCTGTTAAAAACCTCACGAAACAGGGAAAGCGTAGTGGACATTTTCAAAACGACAACAATCAGAAGATTTTATTACAGGAAGAATACTTTTAAGATCATCAACCGACATGAGGACATCATCAGAGAAAGGCATATTAACACAGTCATTGACCACTAGACGTATCAACAAATAATGCAGTAAACGAATTCTGAATTCCAACTTGATAAGTTTTGCCATGAAGATACAGGCCGAATATATCTTAGTTTGACCAGAAAAAAGATCAATCGGAATGCTGTAAAATGCTGCTTTAAAGTCAAAGTAGTTATTCTCCAACTGATGGCTTATGGACATGTTTAATTAATTCTACCAAAAATTTAAACAAATAGTGTAAATTTTATGTGAACTTCTGTAGTAGGTGAAGTCATCAGAGTGGTCGTGACACCGGATAAATTATTGAGCAAGTATCAAATTTTGCTCTAACTGAAGTAGTTGGAGATAACAAGACAATTACTGTCCATCGATTATACTCAATTTAAGTTTCACAAAATCTTCTCCGTTCTGAAGGAAAGCAAAAACTTCGAATCAGGTTAAGAACTGATCATAAGACACACTTGTACGATCGCAACATACCCTAGAATCTGTTAAGAAAGACTGAAAGTATCCTAAATATCTTGACGTACGGTTGCCATTAAGCTCCTAGCACTGTGAAGCACACCAAAGATTTTGAACGATCTTGACATTGTTATACAAAACATCTGGTCGAAATCATCCTAGATCAAGTTTAAAACAATCACTCAAAATTATTGTAGCATGCCATTCTTCAAGAATATTTAAAAAATCAAGTGAAGAGAGGTATCAGCATTGCCTGATAAATCCTCAATTGAAGAAGTAGGTTCTATCATTATATGGTCAAGAAAGTATGACTTGGAATTTATACAGAAGAAATTGATCTTGAACCTCAAATGAGGTATTAATCAAGCACCAACAGAACTAATTCTACAGAGGATACAGAAGATACTCAAATGAAAGTGAAGAACAGCTTTTGATGGACGAGAGAAGGATCTCTTGACACGACTTTATGCATGGGACGAGCAATTTAATACTTCTTTTTATCCTATAGAAAAGACAATGAATTACGCTGTTAAAAGAAATTATGCGTATCTTAAAAATATTATGTTGAAGGCGTTCAATTATTCGCATGATATATTACTTAATCTCTTCAAACTAACAACTAATGACATGCTTTTGAACTAAGCAATGAGTATCATGCCAACGTAATGATAAGCCCAATCCGATCAATAAATATGGAATTGATAGCGACATCTACTTAGCATATCGCAGCTATCAAACACGCCGTGTGTATCATTATTTATAAGGACACATAACATTAGCTACAAACTGCCAAGCATTGTGCACAACTAGTTGCACTCCCTGTGCCACAGCCAAACCGAAACCAGTCACAATGTTTCAGTTCAAGTCGTGTATCAAACCGATTTCTCTGTGCAGAATAAATTGAGCTGCACGTCACTGCAAAACACGAGACAAAACCAACATGCAGCATGCAAATACGTTTGCTGCACCATCTCCACCGGCGAACTGTCAGCTTGCCAACTTGTTTGAATGCGAACCCGGAAACCCTGGTGCCTGAAGCCCGGCTGTGTAACACGCGCTGACACGTACATTGTTTCCTGTATTTTCCATCCTCCACCGCACAGTTTTTATCACGAAAGCAGAAAACTGTGTATAAAAATCAACAACTCCCAACCAGAGGGCGTTCCATATTCATGAAGCTGCCGTGTTTTTCCTTGTTCGTCCTGCTGATTCAATAATTTATCTTAGTACCGTGTACCGAGTGTGCGCATTTAACAAAAGATCAATTCAATTTGGTTTTCGCTCGCGTTCGTTCCACTTACTTCCTAGAGCCGGCCACCTCCTCCACGATGCAGCGATTCCGTCGCCACCGGCAGGGTGCTATCGTCCAGTAGCTGGAGGCTGCACTTCGGGCCCATCCTTCTTCCGGGTAGAGCAGGACCTGCGAACCACCGTAGTTAAGATTCATATCAGACACCGAGCTTTGGATGGGGCATTAGTGCGGGATTAGTGTGAGAAGCGGCAATGTAAGTTAGGGTCAGACACAAAATGAGCTCATAGAGGAAAAAGAGCACGAACAAAGAAAAAAGAAATCTCTAACTTTATACACTAAATAGATTCGTCGGATTTAGCAAAGGCTTTCTAGTGTGGGGTTGAAGCTGAAAATTTGGACTCATCGTTCAGGGTGTTAATCCGGGGTGCGAATGGTGTGCCCCGGTGATAATGATCATGTTGGGTAAAGTGAATTAAACTCCCTTTCTACGGGACACTCCCTTAAACACTCTGTTTCACATTCAGCTTGAGCATGTGTTAGCTAGATTTTATCAAGATAATGAAATTAAATTGGAGTTTAGGGCGATTGCTGTCGGAAGATTAACACACTATCGCTTTGCGGAGGTCAACTTTACTACTTAAAGATTCATCCAAACATTAAGAAATCAATACATGTTTAATAAAGCAACTCTTGGAAAATGCTTACCTTATTCGGATACCCGTTGTATCGGAGCAGCTTCTTGCAGCATTTGCCCCGACTTTCGAAATAGATTTCGGACGGTGGTCGGGCCGGTGCTCGATTCAGCACACAGCAACCGACGTGTGTGGGCGATGCCGGTGGATGGAAGAAGGCCGACGCAAACGTACGGTCGCTACCCTTATCGATGGTCGCGATGGTGGCCGTATTGGACGCCTTAAAGTCCATCATCAGCATCGAGACGGATCTGCAAATGAATGGGAAAATTTTAAAATTTTAAAACATTAACAATTAAATTCAGTTTATTTATATTTTATAACATCATCTTAAACACGTAGTTGAGATAGGTAGAAAGATTTCGAACACAACAATCTCTATAAGCTTCCCTACGGTAAGGGAAACTTGTGTAGATTATCTTGTGCAAGCACACAGCTCACCAACTCCACTGTGCCCACATGGGAGATGGCTTACTAGGTTATGTGGTGATGTGTTAGTAGAGACAGGCCAGCATGGTACACATACACACGCACAGCAAACGTGTGGTAAGGATAATTTAAATAAGTGATGTCCTGGTTGGTTCTGCTTCATGTGTTTACCAGTGCAGCAGCAGCAATGGCGTTTTCCCTCGAGTTTCATTATGTACAGACAGGGATAAGATGGCGACCGGAGGTTCGATGCGGAAACATGCAATGTACGGAAGAAACTAACCAGAATTATCATATATTTAATAGGTGTATCTCGGCAGGATTACTCGAAGAATATGAGCTTCTTTGCAGACCTTGTCTTGCTTCATTAAAAATGTCTTTTATTGCTTAAAGTTACCAGCGACTCTAGACTTTAGATATTAAAAGCACTATTGAAAACTTCAACTTGTAGAAAAAAAAATAATTAAAATATACTTCAAAGGAATAACTTTATCTACAGTTTAGTAAAACAGCTAGTTGCTATAATTGTACCCTTTATAGCAAAATCTATTTGCTCTAATACTAGGTATAAAACGATAATTTTCAACTCAATTCATTATCTCAACTGTCATCCCGACCAAGCCGCTAATAGTCAGAACAAATTTTCTCGCCCAAAACTTTCGTTAACAAATTAAAGGAACACAGTACAGAACTGAACTCCAGCGACAAAAACTAAGAACAGTTTCAGTTGGCAGACAGATATTATGATTTAATTACCATAATTATACCCGCCACTACTCAATTATCCTCTCCCCGGCACCAGAGATCCCCGATCGTTTGAAGTGAGCACAAGACAAATGCAGCAAATGAAGTGATAATGATGAATGCATTAACCGGTCGCTCGATAGAGAGAGAGAGAGAGAGAGAGCAGGCAAGAACATTGGCTGGTAAATAATTATCCACCATTTGTCATCGGCGTTCGTTGTGACGTGAATTGTGGTCGACATGATAAGCGACATCTCGGAATCATTGCCTTTCAAAAGCGGGAGATAACATTTACTTTTCCTGGTAGGATGTCTTTGGAAGACGAGCGAGAAGTTGACGCTTTAAAGCTCGCTTTTCATCGGTTGCTTTAAAGCTTTATTATGTAATTAAAAATCCATTTTTTGTTAATTAGGAACCGTTTTCGACGTCCAATCTAATGGAAAACTGAGAAAGAAAATATACCGAAAAGTTGTCATTAATCCCACAAGCTAATTTATTGGAAATGGGTCCTAGAGAAGGAATATAAAAATCAATCATTTGCAATAGAAAAATATAAATTAAAACCACTCCATTCAGTGTGCCGGAAAGTGGAAAACCATCGAGAAAAATAGAATAAGAATCAGAATGATCTCGTTTGGTTAATACCTGGTGCCAAGCGCAAAACCAGAAGAAAAAATGCTTCATCTTCAGTGCAGATGCCGCTCGGCACTGAGGACAAAAAGGTAAAATGGAGAGCTTCTCGTTTTGCTCTTGTGTTAACGAAGATTTTAATTAAAATTTTCCTACCTTCTAAACTATGGTTCTGTCCGCGTGACGTGCAGCATTAGTGGTATAAATTTGAAATGGGAAAAAACGTCCATCGTGCTCAGCGTAACGTAAATAGAAATTGAAGTGCAAACGAGCTAAAGAAAAAGTGTCGACGATAATCTCCGTGTGAAGGAGTTGTAGAATCGATTTCAACATAAAACTAAAACAAAATTTTATCCTTGTTTAAGCAAGTCTTAATACATTTTTGTTGAAACCGCTAGTCTGTGGTGTGAAAAATTAATTGAAAATTATCTTCCCCGATGCTCGCGTTCACTTAAAGCCGAACAGGGAAAAAGATAAAGTCATTTCTTTTTGTCTACTTTAAGCACTACTTGGCATAACTAGTTTACGGATTTCCTAGCTCGCTCAACAAGACGGCAGCAAAACGTTCACAACCAAACAAACGGCTTAATCGAAAAAGTTCCCCACGAGCGAAGAATCGCCTACAGGAAAACCATCAGAAAGCAAAACTCCGACCAAAGAAACTCCAAACTACCAACTTGAAATAGCCGCCGGAAACCAACCATTGCGCCATCAACAATTCGAACTCTCGTTTAGTTCAGGAACCAATGCTCATCCTCGTTTAAGGGTCAGCGGCTAGTTGTGTCTGTATGTAAATGGGCAGCAAGCTGTATCTGTGTGCGAGTGTGTGTCTGTGTGTGGGATAGAAACCTCATTCAAACAACAGGAACAAGGAGCAACTTTGCAGCCTACGATGGTGCACGCCTTTAAGTATCTACCAGTGAAGCAAAAAGGGAAAAAAGGAAAAAGCAACGTTCACCGGCGAAACTGAACCAAAACCCTTGGCACTAGTTGGTGGTTGGCATCGGTTCCGAGTCCGGGCACTATGCTTACGGACAGCCGTCGAAATACTTTTGGCCCATGGAGCGGGAGAATGGCAAAAAAAACACACACCCATCGGTGAGTGGTTTTCGAGCAGCAGATGGATTGACTTTTAAGCTTTTCTGCTTCAGCTGTTGGGCAAACAGATGGAAGCGAGTATTTTCTGTGTTTCATTTTAACTTTCGCTTGAGCGTAAAGGAGTGGACCAAAAATAGACCAGATTTAAGATAAAGAACGAGAGAGAGAGAGAGAGAGTGAGAGAACAGGCTTCCTTCAGGAAAGGGAGAAACATCTTCTCAATGAGTTAGCAATTTAATTTATATTTTACATCAATATGGTGAGAAGCACTTTTGTGATGTTTTCTAGGTCGAACAATGGATAAAATCTTTCATAATTTAAACGTTTCTGAAATCATGAATTAGGTGGATATGCATAAAACATTATCACAAAATATAATTTAACAGAAATACAAGATAATAGTTTGAAGATATTTTTTTAGATTTTAGGTTAAAGTTACACCATAACATTTAATTATAATAGTGAGATAAGTTTTACAAGCGTTTAACAATTTAAAATATTAATTGTTATTTTTACTAAGCACATTTGATATCAACAATACTACAATGATATCATGCAATAAATCATTTGATACAAAATAAATAACTAGGTGAATAGTGAAGCTGAAACTAGAGAAATATTTCCAAAAATAAGCACTCTAATAAGAAGTAAAATTTGTTAAAATAATTGGATTAAAAAATTATAAACGGCCTAACGAGTATAATATAGTGCTTAGTATACAAGATTTTAAGAATGACGTAATAAAACAAAAAACAACAAATAAAACCAATTGAAGAAAAAATAAATTCTAAAAAAGTGAAAAATTCAGTTCATATTCAAATCAGTTTCGTTCATAAAAATTCATAAATGAATTTGAAAAACTATTCCTAAACAGCCTAATAACGATGCAAAGTATAATAGTCGACTTCTTCTACATAAAATTAAAGAAAAATAACATTTATTAAGAAAACATAATGTATTCAAGTAAAATACCGTGTAGATTGTACTGTGAAGAACAGTTGATATCAGAAAATGATAGAAAATCGTTTCAAAATAATAAGATAAAAAGCAAGACGATTAACAAGATGTTAAAAATTCAAACTTAAATGAAAGAAATATAAAAAAGAAAGGAAAAGTGACCAAAAAATGTCAATCAATATAAAGTAGCAAGATCTTCAGAAACAAATTAAGAAACAAGTTAAATTGCTTTAAGAGCTCAAAAAGTGACAAAATAAAACGTAAAAAACCCTCAGCATAAAAACCCAAAACCCTAATAGTATAATTTCGAGTTGAATATAATATAAAATATGAAAAAATATGCAAAACAACAGAGCCTATGACATTAATACAAAAAAATTGAAAATGATTACCTTAAGGAATGAAACAGTTGATAAAAAATATGAAAACACACTTTCATGAGTGAACTCCCACTTCAAACAAGTCCTACAAACAATAAATAGAATAAATAATTAAATTTTGCCTTATAATAAACAAACAAGAAGAATAAAATAATGACGTGCGAATAAAAAAGGCATAAAGAAAACATGTATATGCTTAAGCAATCCTGGAAACCTAGAGCGTATGGGCCTTACTTTCCCTTAAGACAAATTTTACTCACGAAACACTTCAACTAGAAACAACTTAATCTTCCCGGCTTTAGGTTATAGCCATAGGAAGCATCTTTAAACACTACTCCTTAACATCAGCGATTTCCCAACTTCCACTGGAGCAAACCCAGAGACCAGGGATGCGCCCGTAGATCGAAACACGACGTCATCATTAATATTGTGTAATGTGCTGTTCTCGCAGGACAACTTCCGTCTGCCCGATGGGCGATTTCTCCCGTGCTCCGGAGGCGCGCTAGATTACAAACACTTCGCTTCGCCGTTCGCTCTAACGCACAAAACATGAATTATGACCGACAGATCAGCTATTATTTTCCATCACATGTCTTCATCGTGACACAATGCTTTCACACCCAACCCACAGGATGCGGCTCCGTGTGTGTTTGTGTGTGTGTGTGTGTGTGGAGATAATTTATAGGGCGGCAACCGAAACGATACCACTGTCGGGTGGCCTACCGTAGGCAACTAGCCGAGGGTTTAGGTGAGTAAATGACTAGCGCACACGATGAAAACATCCGGTAGGCATCTTAATGTGCTGCCAGGTCGATAAATTTGTGCCCCTGTGCAAACTCATAAAACGCTTCGTTGGCTCGATTGTTCTACGATGTATGGGACGACTCTTTATCGATTGGATCGCGCGATGGCGAACGAAGCTTGGCGAAGCTCACAAACAGGCAAGTGCCGTCGTGTAATATTATTTACGATGTAGAAAACTGTTTGAAGAATTCTATTAGTTAGCTCATTAAAAGAAGGATCAGTTTTGTAGTAAACATCGACTAGACAAACTCCATTTAGAACACCGTATTGCATGTACAGTCTTCCTAAGGCAACGTTGCCACGTTGCCTACCGTACATAAATTCAATTTGGCAAGCCTAATTGATTTTACTGGCACAACATTAGCCAGCATCCTTGGCAGAAGCGGAGCTCGATGACTGGCGTTCCCATTACTATCCCCAAACGCCCACCTCGGTTTTCATGCGTAATAATTGACTTACGTTGCAAAAATACCTTCTCATCGGAAAATTAGCTGACACAGGGTATGGCTTACGTAAAGTTGATCCTGTAGCCTTCTGCCCAAAAACCTTGCCGCTGGCTGGGAAGTGGAAGTTCGCGTCGAGTGTATTTTCCAAGTGGCTACTAACTTTTTCCCCGGTCCGTCGTAGAACCGGCGGAGTCTTGGAGGGAGAATGGGAAAGCAAGCGAAAGCGGGGAAAGAGAGTTTCGTGTCGATAATAGTCGATAAGCGAAAGGGCACCAGGCCCTCACACTCCTGGCCAATACGTTTCCTGTGACGAAGGTTGAACGCCGCCTGATGGAAACTTTTTGCGACACAAAATCTCGGCCACCGACATGGAACACGATGGTTGAAGGAAATGTGTGTGTGGGCTTTTCTGGGTACTTAAGAAGATTTCTTCATCCAGTTCGGTTTCGCCATCTTTGCAAGGGCCGAGTAATATCCGGTGTGCCTGGTGTACGGTGCCGAGTGAAAGTTTTCTTCTGCAAAGGGCCAGTCGAAATAATTTCCGGACGTTGGAGCGCTGACTGTGGAGGCCACTGGCCAGTGGATGATGTAGGTTCAACAGCGAGGCATAAATATTGATCGATTTGTGGCTTTTTGAATCAAATCGGCAATTAAGGGGAGGGTTTTTTTGTGTGTGTTTGTGCTAATTTAGCCAGATATCCCAGGATGTGGTTAAAGGTGTTGCGAACTTTGTGGTCAGAAAGATTTATGTGGTTTGAAATTAATGCTATCGAGATTCTCATTTTTCACATTCTTTAATATCTATACGGCTGAGATCTTGTGGCTAAAATTGACAACAGATGTTGCTTTTTACTAATAACAACTTGCAAGATAAAAACTGTCAAATCTTAAGTATATTGAACTCTGGTCTTGTTGTATGAAGATACCACCGGACCATCTTCATTAGTTTCATATGTGAGACATTGGGCGTGCGTCTGAAAGAGAAAACTTCTCATTCCCAGGTGCTTCAACCGAGTCTTTGCTCAATTTAGACTTCCAACACCATTAGTTTTAGGCGTATTGGCTAATAGAGACTGATCATGGCTCAATAAATACGAATTTAGCAGCTTTATGTGGTAAGTTGGTATCGTCTCCTCGTGAACCAACCATAATTCTGGGTAATTGGGAATTCGTGTATGTTCCACGATGCACATTCTTGGTGTAATAGCCTATCGTTCACATCTACATCGGAATGTTTGCACCTCTAGATATATAGCCGATAAATCAAAAGGACCTGTTAATTTAATCGACCAGGAAAGTCATCGCTTCTTGATGTGACAACCTCAAAACATACACATCAAAAAATGACTTTCTGGGGATAAATAACGACGTTTTTCTACCTGAAATAGGCCTCGTCATTGCAGTCACGCAAATTTGGGCTCTATTTGTAACTGCACCAAAACCTAATGAGTAAACAGCTTAGTATATGATAATTAAGCTCAAGCACCTGGGTCTATTGAAGGATATCTTGGTGTGGACCATAACCTACTATTTTCGGAATTTACGAAGTTCAAGTTTTCGAGAAGATGAAATATTGTAAGCGATATTTAATCGACTATCGTGTGTCCTCCACCAAACTGTTACATACAGAGAGGATATCCGTGGCTGATCTTAGAAGTAATTCAGATTCTTCGAATTTGTTTGGAAATGTTGAATCATCTTGCTAGATCCTCTCGGAAGGACTATTCTTGTGAGCGAATTGCTGCATGGAAACCTGAACCTGCTGAATTGAACTAACGAGTAATCCTTTATGGCAATTTAAAGCTCTACCAAGTCACTTTATCGCCAAATAAGCTTATATGGTGAGACTAGCAGTCAATAGTGTATGATGAGCTACTTCAATCCTCACCAACTGTTAAAGGCATATAGTTTTTAAGATGTTATTATAGAATATTCCTCGAACACCAGGCCATGTCTATTAGACGTGCTCCCTAGGAGCAGGCCACGAAAAAAGAAGTATAGAATATTCCTTCTTCAACTTCTACGTAATGTAAATGATATTATTTGACAATTTGCCGCTCTCAACCACAATGAGAAACAGTCCATTAATGTGAATAAGCAACCAGCACTGTTGTTATTAATATTAACAATGACAATTTTAATAAACAACGTATAATATGTATACGATAGAGCAAAAACTAGGAAACCTGTAGAATAGCTAGCTTTCACAAAAATTCCACACTTTTTCTACGACCTCCTCCAATGCCCATAAACACTTGCCCAAAAGGTTGCACTGCAGCAATTGCTTTTAACCGCTCGAATTGGTCCACCAGAAGGAAGTAACCACGCCAAAAACGATAACTCCACAAATAATTGCCTTCTTCGTGTAGCGTGTAAATTGTATGAGCGTGGGGTTTGAGTTTATACGAGTTCTGGTCAACGATTGCGCTGTGGTGAATTTCACCACAAGTCACGAGCAAACTCGAAACCTTTCCAGACTTTTCAGTTTAACTGCAGAGAAGCCAGTATGTTGCCAGATTTAAAAATAACATATTACATTGTCCCGGATCCCTGGATTCCGTACCGTCCGACAGGATGTGAAGGTGTGCTATTTTTATAGCACTATATGGTTTTTCCTTTACTTCTACGCTTTCAAAATCATTCACACAGATTAAAGGAATCTGACCGTGGAAGAATATTGACTTTACGCTTCGGTTAGTTTGTCGTTACGGTCAGTCGCATCAACGTGTCGGTTATCAATAGGAAGGTCACAAATTGTGGAACACTTAAAGGAAGGACCTGATACTATATCGTTTATTTGGCTTAACTGCATTGCTTTTTTGGCCGAGAAATAAAAAACGTTTTGAAGGATAGCATTTTTTAAAGAGAGCATTTAAAGTTAGAAGTCATAACGCCAACTAGCCAGCTGACGTTATTCGGACAAATTGGTCCCCGTTCTATGCACTGGGCATAAGCTCTTAGCTCAGTACATCTATTTTCATATCCACCTATTACCCACACACACACACACGCACACCAAGTTAACTCCAGTGTTATCAGGTGTTCTGTTACAACGAATGCAGTTGAAAGCTCGCAAGTTTTCCATGTACGGCACTGGACTGGTTTATCTCGCGTAGACTCACACCCGACACTGCCGGCATGTCAAGCCATGTCAGGCTGGGAAGCAGTCACTGACACTGAACGCTAATGCTCGACGTACACGACCATACACACACACAAACACACCGAAACTCCCCCGGAAGCCTGTCAACTGTTCAAGGATGGACAGTTTTCTCACGGCTAACAGCCAGCTGGTGGACGACCGGCGGTCCTCACTCGACCTGCCCAGCATCCACAGGACATCCCTTAATCAAATTATTCATTATCATTTGCTTGCGGGTTCGCTTTCAACGGTCATATCGTTCTGATGACGGCCAGCAGGTGGGTTTTGTGTGCCCGTGTGACACTGGCAATGGAACACCTGGGCCACCACAGAACACAGAGCCCAACAGAGTTGGGAAGAAAAGGAAAAACGGGATAAAGAGGTTTTTCAGGGTGGACAGCATTATAAAGCCGTCGATGGAGGGGACGCCTTCCGCCTGCCGGGTGTCCATCGCTTCCCCAACACACAAAGGTATGAAAGGTTCTAATTGCTGGCAAAATACGGCCCACCGTGCTCGCTGTGGCACAGCATCTGAAAGGCGTCCATCGTCATCCGAAACGTTGTGTTCGTCCCGTGATAAGCTGTGTCAGCCATTGAAGGTGGGCACGCCGTTGGGTAAGTGTACACGAACACGAGCGAGCACTGCATTTTCCCGGAGGTCCTTTTAAAATATCGTTGGAGGACTTGGATTTGATTTGTGCAGTTTCCTCGCTCGTGAATGGAACGGTTTTGACGGGGGTGATGGTGGAGAGAACTCGGTCCGTGGGTGTTATACAGGATCATTACCGGCGTCACTGTTATGAGATGTTGATGTCATCGTTTCTCATTACAAAAGCGATACCATGTGCCCTGAGGATTCTTGTGTGATACTATCCTACAGAACAGTTTTAGTACAGTAGTTTAAGTGTAGCATACGAGAGTTGGGTCTAATGCAACTAGTATAACATATTTCGGAACAAGAATATGTTTGAGTAACTTTACTTCAATTTTTAGAGCTCAGTAGATCATCAAATGTTGTCAACATATCACAATCAACTGAAAACAAAGAATTGATTGCTAGAGGAGCTAAGACAATAAAGCTAAGAGATTACAGCTGTAAGAGTGCTAGGAGCAGCACAATCATACAGAAATTTAGCAGCAGTCCTGACTTATTGCGTTACATAAATTGTAAAAGTCCTTATCTACAATATCAGAGAGTATTTTGTAATGATAACTCCGAGGCTCACTTGACAGAAGTCTTCAATTTCCGAAGAGTCATCCATACTCACAAAACCTAAAGCTTCTTACCAAATATTCTTCTGATTCTTCATCTTTGACACAACCTCGAGAGGATTCAATCTCCTAATTCTGGTTTCCATTACTTCATTTTGCCCTTAGCTGCATAGTGTCTGCGGCCTGGATTATGCTTTTACAAGCTATAGAAACATCTTCGCTACATTCTGAGGAGACCTCCACTATCTCTCCCTACCTCCTCTTCCTCTGAAGTGATAGGATTCAACGATTTCATGTGTCCTTGACTGGTCTATTTCAAGAGAGAATAGCCGACTCTGTTTCTGCGCCCTGCCGGTAACATTATGATCCTCATAGCCTTAATTTTTTGGAACAATTTGTATCAAAATGTACTGGTCAAAACGTTAGGCTTAAAGCAAAACGTAAAGAAGGTCAGCGATTTGAAACCGTTTATTAATTTCGTATAGTCATTGATGGTTAAATATTCATTTATTCCAGTCAGACGGGGTTTATCAGTCTACAGAACTAGTGCTAGAAGTTCTAAAACAATGCAGAAGTTGAAATGCAAAATACTTTCCATCTTTACCACACATCACACCTAGTCTGGCTAAACTATATGAATTCTTGGGTTAATATTTTTATACCGAATGGTTTTATACTGAATGGATGAACACTGTATTGTCAGTGAAGTTGAAAGCTATTGGTGCTCTAAAATAATAGCATTTACTACTCAATGTTTTTTTCTTTTGCTATAAATAACTTTCATCAGTAAACCTAACAAGCGCTCAAATCAAATTTTCGTTCAACTTTATATCTTTTCCTCTAACAACTAAAATTCTCGTTTACCGTGCACGATAGTAACGCAAACATAATTGTTTTACCCGAAAGCAATCGAATCGAGATTATCTCCGTTGATTACATTCCGAATAATTTCATTCCTATCCATTTCTCCCGTAGCAATCCAATGATAGCGAAACATTTACAACAATCGAGTTAAAGAGCGAGAGATAGAAAAAGCGTTGCTTCCATCAACTGTTGGGAAATGTAATTTGGTCGGCGAAGAATTGACTTTGGATCGAAAATTTACCCAATCGAAACAGCAATAGGTTCGAAGCGAATGAATGTTGGGAATTCCAAGCGACAACTGCCTATCATCCTATCGCCCTTTAAAGCACCCCATGAGGGAAGCTGTGTGTGTTATGGAATTGGCAAAAGGAAAAGCCTGGTGGGTTGACATACCGGTGACACGATTACAACACGGCGCGCTGGTAAATACCGGTGTGGATAAATGGGGAAAAAACTTCGACAGACATTCGAGACAGACAGTGAAACCTTTGTGGCTTGTGTTGCATCGGGCCGGGTCAGAGCTAAGCAACGAGAGGAAAAACGTTGGAAAAAGGTAAAACAACACCGGTACGCCTCTTCTCGGAAAACAGGCCGTACACGGAGCGGCCCAATATGTGCCATCGCCTGGTAGCAAGGTAAACGAGAACGAGCCGACCGTTGTTGGTTTCCTATCGAAGGAAAACTAATTTTAAATTTCGTATCGCTAGAAACGACCTGTACCAGAGGCATGGGAGGATCCTCTGTGTGCAAGTGTGTATGTGTCTTTCATTTTCTGGCGCCCCGGCCCGGACCATTTTGCTTTTTCCCCGTTTCCCACCGACAGCACGGTCGGTTGGAAGGATTTTCCCAGGATTCAACTTTTATAAATAGCGAAACAAAGCCACCTTCAGGATGATGTTTTCGAATTCGTTTCTCGCTTTTCCTCGCCAGTTCCGTTTTTTTTTATGTGTGTGTGTGTTTGTGTGTAGATGAATCCCATTCCGACTCAACTTTCCCGGTGGATTACATACATTTTCTGTTAATAAAAGCCGCTCCGCTCGGCTGGTTCGGTTTTATTTTTGTCGGCCGCCCCTGTTTTACGCCCCATTGCCCGCTTTTCACATCGACGGATGTGATCTTCGGTGTTTGAAGACGGCGAATAAATAAACTCGACTTTTGGTCTCGCGCCGTGTTGGTCATCCTAGCTCATCCTAAATATGGGAAGCCTAAGTAAACCTTACCGGTAACGAGAAGCGCGCCAAAAAACACCCTCCAAAACAGCAGCAAAAAAAAGCTAGAAATTCACTAATCTAAATTCCTTTTCAAAATTACGCTTCGGTACGGGGGCCTGCATTTGCGACCGACAACAACAAAAAAACCAAAGGTGTTCGTGGGAGTTCGTGGACAGTTCATAGTCCCTCGTACCTTATATCGTTCACAGAAAAAAGTTTTTTCTCTCTCTCGCTACACCTCATTCTAGCGAAGTTACAAGTCTTGGAATTTTGGGACGAATTGACCGAACTCTGGGAGTTCGTGGACAGTTCATAGTCCCTCGTACCTTATATCGTTCACAGAAAAAAGTTTTTTCTCTCTCTCGCTACACCTCATTCTAGCGAAGTTACAAGTCTTGGAATTTTGGGACGAATTGACCGAACTCTCTGGTGGACCGTTCCAGGCATCGGCCTTCGACCGAAATGGTAGTTTATTCTTTTCCTCTTTCGTCGGGGGGCTTTCTAGGGAAGCTACCCTTGGGAAGATTAGGCAAAGGTGAAGATCAAGCTGGACGACCTCTCCCTAAAGAGGCATGTCCCTTCTTTTCCATGCAAGAAAAGTTTAAAACAGAAGCATCGCATGGGAAATGGGAAGCTGTCAAAATGAAGGTTTACGCACCAACTCATGGTGTGTGACAGGTGGGGGATGGTTTAAAAATTCATACGCTTTCTTTTTTGAGGACATATTGAACGCTGTTTGTGCGGTTGTTAGTGTTGGACATAAAGTTTGGCAAGCGGAAAACAACATCATTCAAGTGTTTTGAGTGTTTAGATTTATGTTGATTGCTCGCCATAAATTTTATTGCTTGATATGACACTTACGTGAGACCTTTGAAAAGCTATCGCGAGGTAATTCTCATTTCTTTAGGGAAGTTGAACAGAATTAGCGCGAATTCGTAGTCTTTCTGACGGTGGATGTCGCGTATCAGTACTGCAGGAAAACTTGGTGATGCCCCAAGGATGGCCGAAGTTCCCGAGTTCATCCTCATCCCACAGACTCGGCCAGCAAGATCGTGAAAAAAAACTGCCCTCAGAGAAACCTTATCTCGCTGGAGTGTCTGCTTTTCATGACCAGGGATACCGCAATGAGCAGGAAGCCATTTCGGTGCTTTGACAGCATCTAAAGCTATCAGTGAACATAACATACTAATGCGAAAGATTCACGCATATAAGAAGAATTGCATAAATGAATTGCAGTCAGCTCAGCTGCATATGTAGCTGCATGGATGTCTAAGCTGTTGAATGCATCGAAGCCCAGCATGAGCTCTGCCTCCGATGGCCATACTAGTGTACAAAGAAGCGGAGTACTGCAGCGAAGATCATTTTGGATATCTCCGATCATTGAAGAGACCTCGTATAAACCGTGAATCTTGCCATGAGAGGCTTGAGAGACTAACTAGTCCTAACTAGTAACTAGTCCTCCTGACATTTGATAAAGGAATTTATAAAACAGAATACGTATTACGTAAATTCTAACATAAAAATTCTAACCTAATTAAGGTTTTGTTAAAATAATCTCATTAACTAAAACACATAACAAAACTCACCTTAGGTTGAATCCTGCTCCAACCACATCAAAACAATGGTGTTATTGGTGCTGCTTAGGCCTTTTTAGAAGTTGTTTTCCGCTGTACTAGTTCAGCCTTTTATTACTAATCTCTTATTCATGTTTTGATTATTTGTTTTCATACACTGTTTACTTCGTTTTAGACAGATATTATAAACACACTCTTTTTTCCAACTTATTTCATTTCACTTTTTCTTATGTTAACACTAAATTTGAAGGAAGAAATATTTTACGCTCTTTAAAGAACGAAAAAACCGTTTCAACTTTGCTATCCAACATCGAATCACCGATCAGCAGTATATTTTTATACACACCCTCACCCCATTTTGCGCCTTAAAGTAGGCTAGCCGTCAAACCCTCTGTCACTAGGCGCAGTTTCGCAGAACTTTCTACCCTTGGCGTCTATTTCGCCGTCTACCGCTTCGTAGAAAATCAACATTTACGCTCGTACACACATATGCACACACAAACACAGAGATAAACACACGAATAGTGAGCACCAGCGCTGTTAATACAGCGACCGAGGATTCACGGAAGAAGGATGCAAAACTCGGCAGCAAAACTTTATTTGCCGCGTCGCACTAACGTAATGGGAAACTTTCATCGGACGGGAATTGATATGCTACCGGCATTTTCCGAGCCTTTCCGGGCGCGCACCACCGCACATGCAACTAGCGAACAGGATACACCCGCGCACACACACACACACACACTTGGAAACACACCACTACAAATGCACGTTCGAAATCACACCCGGTCTCTGTGTTGCTGTGCACGATTGCTTACTTTGATGAGCAAACAGAGCGGACTGCACCCCCCGCCAACAACACGCAGTTTTCCGGTGGTTCGGGAAAACTCGGTGTGTTGGGGGGAGGAAAGTTAAAGTAAGGGGTGGAAAATCAACCGATGCAAACAAATACACACTCGCGAGTACGCGTGTACGCACGTGTGTGTGTTGTGAATCGGTACGTCCTTGGGCATGGAAGTGTAGCACAATTTCCACCGACCGTTTTCCCTTCCACCCGCTTTTTTATCTTACCGAGTTTCGTAGGAGGGTGAAGAAATGGGCGTTTTTTTGGTGCTCGTTTTGTTTTACAACAGTCTGCGCGCTGTGTTCGTTTCCCTATTTCCATCCAAGGTGGCCGGGACGACAAAGACGTTAACAGCAGCAGCAGCAGCAGCAGTTGCTAGTCCCAGGAGATTCGGGTAACTAGACAACGGCAACGGTTGCTTGGGGATTTTTCCGGACGCATAATACCTTCATCACTCGATCCGATCTCGATATCGACACGCAAATTTCCCCCGCCCGAAAGGTTCTAGATAAGGCACCAGAGCCAGCTGCTGCGGCATACGCATCCAGAATGATTTATGGTACCGTTCGCATTCATCGCACCATCGACCAATCGGCGGCGTATGCTGATTTGTGGAATCGAAAATTCCATCGTGATGAAAAATGAAACACAATTCAGATGGGGAAACACGTGAAAGCGAGACGACTCGTGAAGAACGCTTTGTTGGAGCGTGTTGTACCGTAAAGAAAGGGCGAAGAACAGCTCTTGAAGAACACACACATGGAACTCGGAACGGTCTCAAGAGCAGCAGTAATAGAAGGTTCTAGCGTGGTGTGCCCTTTTCGTAGCGTGCTGTGTCCACCTTCCTTACAAGAGCCTCGTTACCGGAAATAAACGGGAATTGCACCTCAACAAGTCACCCTTTTGAAGAACGGAAAAGGATTGAACAGTTCTCACTCTCTATCTCTCTTTCTTACTCTCTCTCAGCAACCATCGTATCTGCAAGGATTTAGTACCCAACACCACCGACCGACCGAAACACTGGACGCTATGTCTGCAACATTATCATCATCATCCCTCGAACTCGCACACGATGTACCTTTTTTCCCGATGTCTATTTCTGGGACCGCTTTATCTAACCCCACCCACCACGAGCGATTTGTCACCTTCCACAGCCTCCTTTGTAACTGTTTTGCCAGGACCAGGACGACGCGTCACACGAATACGCACGCCACACCAACACCGCAGAGCAGCACCGTCAAACACGACCGAACCGATTCGCTTAAGTTCCGCCGGACAACTGACAGTACCGAAATGGGCAAGTCAGGATACGCTGCCAGCAAGCGCACACCCGTTCGGCATGTACCCGAAGAAACGATTGTAAATGGGGGAAGATGAACACATGCCCGAACAGGCTGTCAGTTTGAATGAAGTGTGTTTTGTTTGTTTGTTTGGAAGGCTGTGGAGGTTTGTTGTGTTTCTCAGCAAGGATGCGCATGCGCTGTTACGGGTGGACGTAAAATTCCCCTACAATTGTGTTGTTTTGTGGAGTTCTCTTACTACGCGAGTTGTAAGAATGTAATGGCATTGGGAAAGAGAATGAACCGAGTGAGTTGTGAGGTTCATATAGAAGCGCCTAAAGTTAGGCAAGGTTTGAGTCTTTAGATATTTCGCTAGTATTTTCTACTTTTATTAGAATTTCTTAGAATTTAATTTAATTTAGCCTTAAACTATTACCAAGATAAGATATAATATAAAATAAGAGAAATTTTACATAGATGAGCACTAAAGAGGATTTTTATTCGCCTAAAACTAGGCAACATTTAGGCATTAATGTTTCTTTAATGAACACATTTAACATTCAATGTTTCTTATATCATAGGTTTTACTATGAATTTTATCCAAATAATTGCCAAGAGAGAAATAATATTTTACTATCAAAAATTGACAGGAGAAGTGTACTGACGAATCAAAGCGACGTATATCCGCTTAGAGTTAGGCAATGCATGAAAATAATTTTACTTTTAACGAAAATATATGAACCAACACAAACGTTCCTGCAATTTCTTCAAATAGAAAGTAAATAAACCAACTGCTGTTGTATAGAAAACTAGGTTCTTGTTATGTTCGTTCTTTGTTCCGAGTTTTCCCAAAAATCAAAAAGAGAAATTTGAAAAACCTCATAACGTCCACTTTCCTTAACGATTATTTTCATTGCCAGAGCTATTTCTTCAGATTTTTGAATATTTTTGAGCCTTGGATACTGCCCAGTCCTTATTCCATTATACTCTCTAAATGGCCTCGTATGAAAAAGCTAGCTACTGTGCAAAACGAAGGATCATAGGGATAGGTAACGTGACTTTTGGTTTAATGACGTTAAGGCTGAATTCTTCGTCACCAGGTTGAGAACTAGAATTTAAAGATACCGTAACAAAGAGTATTGGATTGGGTATTGAGGAAAAATCATGGTTGGATACATTGAAACGGTTGTTGACGCAATGACTGTTGAATTCTAACACTCGTATACGTTTCAAAATCAAGAAGGTAAATAAAGAGCTTTCTTAGCATAGAACCACTACCTCAAATATTATCCTTCCTTGTACCGAATTCATCTATCAAAATGCATTAAACTCAATAGCTTGTAGCACTCGCTTGACTCTGCTGAAAGTAACCTGAAAGCAACGACCCGATGTAATCATCAGGAACACGCAACCCCACCGCGTGAAACAACCGCGCAAAGTGCGTAGAAACGACATTTTTCGGCGTGTCCCTCCTTTCCTTCTGATCCCGGCCATGTCGTGGCATGAAATTTCACGCTGCTTGTGACGGGCCGCACCATAGCCGTAGCTTGACGCCATAATAATAAACCGCAATCAGCATAAATCTTGTAACGTCACCGTAACTCTCGATGGCGTCGTTGTGACCGACGTCGCAAGTAACTCCTTGAGAAAGGAAAAAAAACCGTCCACCACCCTGGAGAGTTTGTTTTGGAGCTTCGGCCACCGCACCCGCCCGTGTTGACGGAGAGCAATTGTACACGTACAATTCGCGGTCGGCGATGAAAGAGCCAAACTGGATGAAGAATAAATAAATATTAATCCAGTAATCTAATCAAACCACGCAATAAGCTGACCACACTGGCTTTGATCGATGGTTTCAGCAAATCGAACTTCGCTGATAGGATTGCGGATTATGAGTTATTGGTTGGATAGTTGATGGTGAATCGGGTTGATGTGGTCCTGTTTTTTTTTTCGTGTTTCGTACGGACCGACAACAGCTCGCACAGCAGCACCCAAGCTAATCACGTTAACTCCCCGTTGGGAGCGGAATCCGGCAATGAGATGAACAGAGTTTGGCGGAGCATAAGAAATGGGAAATAGAAAATAAAACAAAGCGTACACATTCCGGTAACGGTGAAGTCTGTTTGATTAGATGTTGTTGCGAAGAGCAGGACGATAGAAGTCTTTCGATAGCAGGACGCAGGACGATAGAAGGATAATGATAATATAAATGTTGAAACAACTAATACAAATGCGAAACAAAATTATTTCTATTAGACGTAATTCAATCACGGCTTGACACTAGATTGATGGTCGTAGCTATCTACTCTTTGGATGTTTTCGAAGACTGGCCGGATTTGAGCCTCATTATTTGTGCTGATGAGTATTTTCTAGGTAAAATATGAGCCATGTATCATTATTATGTACTACAACACCAGTATTTGACTAATCACTCGTAGTTAGGGCCTATTACGTCTCATGACGTGATCATTCCACCGGTGCCTGGCGAGTCTAATTCTGGTCGTAGTGATCCTTTGTCCGTCTACTCATATGAGTCCAAAAATCATACTAAGCACGCTTTGATGGAGTCCAAGTCTCAGAAGCGTTGCACTTGCCTGTAATATTTGCATCCCAAAAATGCCGATAGCTTTTTAAGTCTCATATTAAAGAGGTCCTAAGGGTGTAAACTTGTTTCCTAGGAGGACTCTCGGAAGTCTCAATAGGTTCACCTTCCACTCGTATCTTCTTCTTTCTTGGCCTAACGACCTCTTAGGTCATGTTGCATTTTTGGCTTACTAGACTTATTATTACCGCATAGTTGGATAGTCAGTCCTCACTATGGGGGAACGGTTCAGGTGAGACTTGAACCCCGGTCCTGCCGTGTGAAGGCCGGCGCCGCTGTCGCATCTACCACCGGGCCACCCCCTCTGAGTCTACTCGTATCATGACTCTGTATTATGTGTCTCTGATATTTTGGCATCGTTGGCTCAACAAATTCGAGCGACTGTGGCTTGCCATTCCTGGCTTTCTTGTCTGAATGTGTCGATATTTTTAGTACCGACAGGCGTAGTAGACTTACAATGCGTAGACTTCCAATCTGTCGACAACAAACTTCTTTGCACCCATCTGTAGTTGCCTTCCACGACGGCTCGATTCCCGGGGCACCGAATTGGTCTAGGTACAAACCGGCACCCTCTGAGCGCTCCTACAAATGCTTCGAAATCCATCTCAGAGTTCCGAGTTCCGATTTGGATTCCTCTACACTTTTGCTTCGTTTGCTGACATACAAGTTGGTCACAGAGGGCTCGCTAGACCCTAAATTCAATCCAAAGTAGCTAGTGAATAGCTCTGTCTTCGGTGTAGAGACGATTTGCTACTGTTAAGGGCCTGGATTCACCAACAGCAGCATCTCGCTCCGCCGTTTTGCCGCCCCGTTTGCATGCAGCAGTGGAAGTCGGACTTGCCGGCCTGGCTTTCTTGTAAAAATGCACATTATTTTATGCTCCAGTTTTGCAGAAGTGATATTGTACCAAAAACGTCAATATAGTTACATGTTTGCCTAGTGCTTCTTGGAATTCTAGCAGGACAAATAAAATGTTCACTAATAAGAACAAATCAAATACAAATCTTAAAGTCAGTAATGGCACGATCTTTCAGGGATTTTCTAGAAGTTCTGGCTGTTTGATTGGGCTAATCACTCCATTCAAGAGCTCTGAGGCATTAAGCCTGATTGTTGTTGTCTCCATGCTTTTCTCTGTTGTTGGCACACAAATCAGTATCGTTTAACACTTCACAACTCGTTCCATATTTTGTTGAAGTTGAAGAGCTTTTTAAGAAGAAATTTCTAAAAGAGGTGCTGTTTTGGATCACCCATCACTACATTTTTCTTAGGATGATCATGCAGATAAACGACTCATAATCTTGTTCAGAATCACAATGGTCTATGCATAAAACGTTCCATACAAAGACTTGTTTGTCCACCATGTTCGTAATAACCACAATCTGTATTCATGTCGATTATCCTTAAGATGGAACGCATAAACTCACACTTTTTACTACATAAAACAAATTAAGAAATGTCTAAAGGCTCTTGTTTTCCTGCGAAAATTCTTGATAATTTTAGAATGTTGAATAAATAATATCCAATATAATCTTCCGCCATTCTGTTCTTAATGTTACTATCCAAAAAAGCAAGTAATGGTGGACCGGTTTCTTCACATGGTAACAGCAAATAAAATTTAATGAATTTATTACCCAATAAAAGGGTCATCCTTCCGTACGAACCTGCGGTGGTGGCTTTGTCTTCCGACACACGAACACACACATTCATTCCCATTTCTGTCAGAAAAAGCCCCTTTTTTGTCTATTACACCCTTATCAAACTTGAAGACAGTTTGACCTTCATGTTGCTCGGATCGCTAGAAGGAACTATTTACCTACATGGAGTAGATGCAGCGGCAGCGTTCTCAAGTCGTTCCTGTCCGTACGTCCGGGAAGTTTAGATAAATTTACATTTGAATAAGTTATGCCAGCTATTGCTTGTATGGTTGTATGCTGCGTAAACATCCGCTTCCCTAGCAGCTTTCTAGTCCACCACTCGAAGGAAGGAAACACTTTTCGGGTCGCTACTGCCCGAGACTGAGTGAGGTCTACCGTTCTTTTTTTTTGTGTACACCACACTCAGTGCTCATCACATACTGCTTATGCTTCTGAAGATAACGAGGAGCTTCAGCAACAACAAAAAAACTGGTCAGTTCCACACACTACAGAACATGTCCTTGCGTGGTGCTGTGTCTTCGCTATTTCAACATTTCACAGACGCTCATTGCTTCCGTTCGCAAACATCTTGGCGAATCATAGTTTTCGGGCTGCACCAAAAGTGGATCCTGCATGTCCCCGAGCATGCTTGCTTGCTGCATTATTTTCCGAAAACCCATTTTCCTTCACCGTGTTTCATCTCTCGCTCTCGTTCTCTCTCTCTCTCTTCTATACAAACATTTTTCACATTGCACATAAATCATACTGTAATGCCGTTGGCTTTTTGGGAAGAAAGGACGATTTGCCTCCTGTTTATCCGACTTGTGCTTGTGCCCTGCTTCCTTTCTGGGTGGTGGGCCGCAATAAAAAAGGGCAACAACTTTGACGTCAAATATGCGCAAATACTCTAACGCTCAATATTTCATCCGGGAGCAGCGTCCAGGTGCTTCCGATGATACTGTTTATGCGTTTCTTTCCTTCATTCTCGGGTTCTATTTTTTTCTGTTGTTGCTGATATTGTTTCAAGGTTTAGGAAAAGCTGGACGAAGGTAGCAAATACGCAAACACACCCGACAAAATGTATGTCAACGATCGGTTGACGCACCAAAACGTTTGATCGTTTCACGAGTGGGGAACCCCGGGCTAATGCTTTCGAAGTGATAAATGGGCGCATGTTGTCAGCGCGCACTGCAGTGAAGGCAATGTTTTGTACGTGAAAATGTGTTGAGAAAGACACATTTGTCAGGCGTTGTTATTGATGAGTGGATTTGAAATAAATTTGGAGGAAACTTTATTTACACAGCTTATTTATAGGCGGAGCGGCTTGTTTAAATCTTGCAATTGGTTGACTTGCAGATGAGATACAAAGTGACGCGCAAAGAGAACAATGTATGTCGTTTGATATAGGTTTATACAGTGATTCAAATATAAAAAATATCAAAGTTATTCCGGCAAAGTCTCATAAGTACGGGTTTATAGATACTTTGGTTAAATGTTCTGTGCGAAGGCCATAAAAAGCATACTCAGTATAGCTTGAACAAATCCAATCAGTGAAAATGTTCTGGTAACAGCAATCGCTTCGCTTTTCACTGCGTTCTTCTTTATCTAAAGCATTAGTGATCGATAACTTCAAGCAACTAGATGATGAAAACATCAAATAATCATCACAAGAGATATCGCATATTTTTTTCGCTTATTAATGATAAATAGGCCCATCCTATTATGACGCATTAAACAGAAACACTTGGGTGTTTCAAAGGTCGGATTTCACATTATTGTAGTTACTATTCCTCTGGATCATTCTTCAATTTTTAATCTAACCTACAGGGTAAGAATCCGTAGACGATTTGATGTTCTGAAATAAGAAGAACAGTGAAAAAACTTCTTTTTCTTTATATCTAGAATTTTGTGTCGTTCGCTGGACTTTCTGTGCTCGATGATAAAATTGACAAAAAGGCAGCTACTGTATCAGCTTGTTTAAGCTAAGGAGTATCTATGTTCGTCCAACTTTTTAAGCATACAGTGCATTGTCAGATCCTGAGAATCCCATGATTCCTATTGCTTATTTGCTAGGATGACGTCAATTCACTAACCATCGCAATAGACACTAAATTACAATAGCTTCAGGACGCTCCAGCTCATTCCGGAAGTAGAATACCGGACATCCCATCATTTTGAAGAATTCAAGTTCTAAACAACGCAGTTAACGACAGAACATGGCTTCTTCAAAACTTACTTTAAGCGGTTGGGAGATACCTCAGAGGATCACCTGAAGTTCTGGTGTTCGAAAGTCCTTGTTTTATCGCGGCGAGATGTGGTATAAATATCCAAATCGGAGAAGAAGTGACGTTGGTGAACATCATTGCCCGTATGTGCTGCTGCCGTAACAGCTTATGCACAATAGCAATAACGATCGATCCAAGGATTCAGCAAGATGTCATTCGTGAGCAGAATGCCATGGTTGGAATTTTTACTGCAATGGTGAACATATCCTCTGTGCAAGAGCATGCAGACGATGAATTACCATTGGCAGCAAGACACGCTGACAAGTTATTCAGAATTATATTCGTCTATACTACTGTATTTCAGTGCCATACTCCCAGTGTTATGAGAGCAAATAATCTGGAAATGAATGTTTGCAAAAGCCTCGAGTTGGTTTTTGTAGGCAGTATCCAATGGATGGTTGCATGGGTCTCTAAAAAGATATCTTAAAACAGCTGGAACAGCAACATTAAAAGAAAAGCTGTCATGGACGTGGATTTCATCTTACAGTATTCATCTTCGAGGTCTTATACCAATAAAAAAGTGACAATAAATAGCTTCAATTTAGACACATTTTTAACCTCAAGTTTTGAAGCTGCAGTTGAGGATTCTATAAGATACCACAACATACTCTGGACTCTTGAAGAATTCATCAGACTTACATCAAGTCCATTTGAAAATTGGAAGGAATTCATGAATAACGACTTGGATACATACTTTTAGAGCAGATGATAATAAAACCAATAAGTTAAACTTCGGTGATGGTTGTATCAAATTATAGTCTCTTTTTAGAGACAGATGAGATGCTGGTATCCTTGAGGTTTCTTGTTTCTCAGGTGAAGAACTAAGTTCAAGCTTAAAAAGCTTAGCTACTCAAGTCTAAGTAAAGATTTTGGTGGATAAATATCACATGAATATTCTCTATGTCTCTTTAGCCATACAATTAGTGATGTGTTTTTCAATTTACTTTTATTTATAACAACACATTGTCTTTCCAATTATCTGGTTCTTGTTGGTAAAGGAGACTTTAATTATTGAGTATCAAATTGATAAATTCATCGAATCTATTGGAAAACACATGAAACTTAGGAAATAGTTTTAACATTTAAAACATTTTTTAAGTTGATGCTTGGTCACTTGCATACGTTGTACCTTCGTTAGTCCAATAGCTCAAAATCTTTAGCAGTGTGTAAGTTATTAAAAAATCTATTGAAAAAGCACAAACTAAAAAGCAGTCAACCATCTTTATCAAACACATAAAACCCACACACGATGCCACGCACAAGCTTTTACGAGTACGTCAAGCGCAACAGATGATCAAACCGTGTCAGCTTTAATGTTCATCTCGCAAACGACCCGTCCTAGTCACCTTGCTTATCTTCACCCAAAAACATATTGCCTCGGTGCCACCACAAATCCCTCAACTGTCCGCCATCACCAAAAAAAAAGAAGCCTCCCATCCATTTCATTCCATCAGCACTGGTCGCCTACTCTTGAAACACAGCTCACAGCTTTTTGCTCGTCACCAGCCGGATCATCATCACCGTCGTTTGCCATCATCGTTGTGATTACCGGTGGCATTTCACATATACGGCGTACCACCCCGAGGACCATTAAAATGACATTACAAATAATTTAATACTCCCAGCGGCAATAAAATCCGGCATCCCACAGAAACAACACAACACAGCCACTGTGTGACCCATGCTACTGATGGGGTCCTCTTGTATATGAGTGTGTGATATTTTTGTGCTAGGTTTGACTTTTAGACGAGCTACCCGTAGGCTTGTAGGCCTGTCCTGTGCAGTGCTAGGGGGTCGACCTAATTCGATACATTCACACACACCCACAAAAGCTCGCCGGGATGGTTGACTTTGAATGAAAATTTCATCAACCTAATGCAGGGAACCGGACAATCATGCTACAGTTGGACGGGTTTTGGCGGGTACTTAAAATAAGATTTGCCCCGGTTGTTTGATGGGTGAATAGAGCAGAAAAAAAAAACACCGGGACCGAAATGCTTTTATCGAAATTAACTCGTCGTTTATCAAAGGCGCACAAAATGGAGGCCAATCGGGGCATACATATTATCAGCGCCGAAAAACACACTTCCTCAAAAGTTGGGCATCGATTACCGTGTGCCGGTTTTGGGCGAACTTTTTCGGGCGCATAAATTCAAGGTGCTGTTCCGGTGTGCCTTGTTGCCTCCAGAAACCCATATCTCATCAACCACCTGCCAATGGCGGCCATTTCCACGCTGGCAGATTAAACGAAGTCGCTGAAGTTGAATCGATTGCAATCAAACTTTTCGCCCCCGGATGCTCGATGCTTGGGCGAGCGGAATAAATGAAGTTGGGCCACGGATCGGTCCAGTTTGTGCGATTTGTGTCAAACAAATGAAGAAGCAAATGGGAGGTCAAAGTTGAGCACGTGCAATCACTTTTTCGGACACCGAGAGCGAGTGCGTGAGTAAGGGACGCACCTGGGAAGGAAATCCGGATTCCAAACGAACCGGAATTAAACTTCACTTCATGCTGAAAGAATTTGTGATTCCATTCCGGAGCGTTCCTCCGGGGAAATTCGACGAGTTTTTTTTGGTGTTTGCCGGCGTTTCTTGAACTTTCGTTTCGGTCGGCTAAAAACAATGTGTTTGTGGTGTGCTTGTGTACAAATTATGGTGCGAGAACTTTGACTTTTTTCCCCCCGATTTCTTTCTTACACGTAGCAGAGACGTCACTCCAGCATGTTCCTACCGTAGACATTAGTACCTCCGAATCATCTCTCATTAGTCGCACTCAGAAACATCTTCTCGACCTTGGCATGAAAGCCAATGAAAAGTTTCGCTCGTTTTCCACTTCCACCGGTCTGTTACAATCCTCCCCGAACAAAACGTCTTCAGGCTCAACCAAATATAAAACCTTCAAAGAGCTGCAGAAGTAGTAAAAGTCCTACTTCTCCAAAAGAAAAAAAAGGAAATAAGCGCAAAAGGGAAAACCTGAGCAAAGACATTGCTTCAGAGAAAGGATTTCGCATCGCTTACCACGCGTCTGGAGCGTTGCGGACGAAAGTTTCCGAAAATGTTTAATCGAAAAAGTTTATGACAAGAAGCAATATGCAAAGCTCCAGTTATATTTGGTGGGAAATTGCAAGGTGCTCTCGCTCTAGCCCCTCGTCAAGGGGTTTTTTCGCCAAGAAGATCTTCCCTGTTGAATGACATTCGTAGTCGTGATCGTTAGCAGTTGAGCAGTTTATAAATGTGTTCTCCTCGGTGGCAAGAAGGAACCAGGGAGTTGCAGAGTAAGACAAGTACCTAGAAGAAAACTCATTCACTGTCTTATGTAAATGTGGCGAAGCTCCACTTTTCAAACCAGTTCACACTTCTTATGCGCAAAAAGGCACAACTCTACCCAACTTTTCATTCGGGATTGTGTGTGTTTTTTTTGTGTGTTTTTCCGTATGTCTCACGCTTTCTTTAGGCTTACGGCTTTTTATTTTTATTTTTATACCCCGTCTGGTACCTTCAGTTTGTGGAAACTGCTGGCAGTGATGTTCGTTAAACATTTTTGCGTTTTTATTTCACCCTCGATAAACTACTTTACCCAAACTGCAAGGAAACTGGAATGTGGTATGCAGTTTTGCGCGCTTTATTCCTCTGCAAGTTCTTTCGTTCAGAATTTTCTGCAAACCACCACGGAAAAAAGAGGAATTTCCTGGCGGTTTTTTTTTGCCTAAGTTTATGATGACGATGAAGTTGATGAAGTGTGCACGAGAAGTGGGCTGATTAGAGTGGTGACCGTGGACCGGTGTGATAGTGGAGATAGTTTTCAGATTATCATAAAGGCTAAGCTTTAGAGGGATGAAAACCGGCATTTGGGCAGGATATTCATGAACATTCAAATAGGTAAATAGGTGGAAAATAGTTTGTTATGTTATTTAATAATTTGTTTTCAACGTTTAAGAAGCGAGACTATGATGGGAAACATCTCGCTCTGAATTTTAATCTATTCATAGATCTACTTAAATTGTTTAAACGAATTTTTACTTCAGATCTTCAGTTTCACCTCTGTTTCTTCATCGAGTTCATTGAATTAAAACTAAATAATTTTTAAAACTTATTGATAGTTCAAAGAATATAGAATTGGGAGTTTTATAAAAATTTCTTAGGCTACATAGACGGCCAATGATTCTCTAAGAAACAGCAAGAATCTCTAAGAAAAAGAACAGAATCGCTTAACATTTTGCATTTCTTTTGGTGTAGAATGCCAGGAACTTTAAGAATGTCAACATTATGATAATTCCTGTCTCTGAAAACCTCTTAAGACGCTAAAATAACTAGGAGTAGGAAGCAATTTACCCAATCATTGTTGTACATTTCAATAGTAGTATGGGACTGCAATCATGTTTTGAAAAGAATATAAACCGAACAACGAGTTCGAATTTGGAGGCTTAATGGTATTAAGCTAATGGAGCTAATTAATTAATTACAGTAGTTCAGTGAACGAAAAATGAGTCTATTTTCTATAACAACTAACTAAAGTTTTATAGAGATGAACTAGTAATGCTTGTACCATTTCTTGGCTCTGGTGAAGATAAAAGAACAACTTAATGGGTAAAACGACACATCCCCTTGAAGTCGCTTAAGACGAAGTAATCCAGTAGTTGCCTTTAAATTAAATGTAAAACTATCATTGTTTTTGAATGTTTCTTTTCTACTAGATCAGGTGTTGTCGTGTGACGATCAGGGACGTTACCACCGCAACTACCGGATCGTCTCGGATCCTGTAGCGAGCCTCATTCGTTGGACACTCCTTTGATACTAATCGGATCTTATCCCTTGATCAAAAATCTTGTTAAGCATTTAAGTTTCGAACGCAGCAAAGAGGCATTTGGACAGGGTTTGGACAGAGTTAATATCTCAGGGGCGCATGCGATTATTGTGACTAAAATCAAAGCCTAAAGAAGTCTTAGCTTAATTATGTGATGCGTTTATGTTTTGACTAGTATTAGCATTAGCTAAATCTCAGAATTACGACAATGCTGTTGAACTTGAGCAAATAAAGTTCATCACAACAAACCATTCTATCAATAAATATGTGCTGCTAACTGCGTTAAACACATCTTGAGTTGCATCCTGATTTTGATGAACTTAAACTCTAGCAAAATCTTATATATTCGACGCTGGGTCCTCCAAGACATTCTACAAGGATATAAAATAATATTTCAAATTAAACTGAAGCAATAAAATAATAACTCATCTTAAAATCCATTCCCAAACTGCAGAAAACATGAGTTATATTCGCTCCATAACACGGCATCGAATGATGAAAGGTCGGAAAAAAGAATCTTGCTGCAATGGCATTTTTCTACATTCAAATTTATGACACAAACGTTTGCCCAATGACCACGAACGACACTAAATCATCCACTACGAGCCAGGGTGGAATGTGCAATTTGGCAATACGATTACCGATCACAACGATTACACTAGGCTACATGATAGTGCCAAGATGCACACGCTTCACATGCTTGAACGGTCCGTTTTATTTGGGACAGTCTGTGAGCTTGGTGTAAGCTTCCCGAAAACGATTATTTGCATCCGTGTTGCGGTTCGGTTGATTCGACTAAAAAACGAATGGTGTGATCAAGTGATGACAAGCTTTTTGTTGACCGATTCCCGTACCGATGCTCCAATCAATCCCACAACTTCGATTACAAAACAGTCAACAGAGAAATCGAAACCCCGGCTGCTTGAACCGTTCACTGATTTATCACTCAATCGAATTAGTTTCACTCACCAACTTTGCTCGTCTAACTCGATTTTGTAGACGTGTTCTTTTCCGGGTTCGATTGATCCTGCCTTTTTCCACCGAAAGTGCTTTTACGGTTGCCATTTTAGCGTAATCTAAAATTTTAGCACACAAAAGTGTAAGCTAACTTCAAGTCGATGAGTATGTTTGTGAGTGGAGTGAAGCAAAAGCACAAAGCCCAGCAGCTTTCTAGCACAACACTCGTCTCAATGTGGCCAGTGCAGCATTGCCGGAAACCTCAAATGAACAAATTACACATTCTCCACCATCGTCTCGACCTCGGAGACAGTATGTCCGGCGACGGAACGGGAATGATTGGAACGGCTGAAACCTCAACGGCCAGCTCCAAAACGCCGGCCCATTCCAGTAAGCATCCAGGACCGATCGAAGCGTCCAGGAACCAAGGCAGAAGAGAAACATAAATCCAATAACCAAAGCACTAAAATTGGATTCCTGCAGTGTTGCGGTGCAAAGGAAATGAAATGTTTTCAATATCCTTTCAAGTCGGGGGCACCGTTCCGTTCGACGTTTCGTCACACGCCGACGGTTGGGGTTTAGGATGAGGGATTTGGAAATGAGAATAACCCAAAAAAAACAGAACCCGGGGTACGATGGTGTCAGCAAGAGTGCCGCTTACGTACAGGACAGGTAGGAAAATCGGGATAAAAAGAAGGTAAGTTGCATATTATTTTTCTTACCATTTTGCTTATCCGGTGCAGCCCGGTAACTCGCCGGCTAACAGACGATGGGATGCCGCACTGCGGTGGATAAAGCTTGAGCACATTCTACCACCATTAGGGACTCACCTGCAGCGAGCGTGAGCGTGAACCGTACAAACCGGAATCAAGAGGTACTTTTCACCTTCTGCTGTTGCACTAAAAAAGAAACAGATTCAAATTCAAATAGATGGGAAACTCGTGTCGCTTTTTCGAGTTGTCTACGTTTGACGATTGAATTAAAAACCTCTTTTTTTTTGTTAATCGATCGGGGTTTGCTTAATGGTCTTTTAATGATCTTCGCTTGGTTGATGTATCAAAAGGGTTTTGATGGTTAAAATATTTGCACCTTTGATTAAATGATACATATTATTAAAGAACCATGTTTAGTTCATGAAGAACACTGCAAAATTATTAAAATAATACAAACATGTTTAAAATATACGAACACTGTGATTAGAAATCATATAATAATCAGTGATGAAAACAAAATTGAAATCAGCAGAAAATCATGACAAAAAACGAACCAATTGTTCAAAAGCCTTTGGAATTTGACTATCAATTTACAAAAAACAGGCAGAAAAGCAAATTGTACAAGAAACAAAATGTGTAATGCAAATTAACATGACATAAAAACAAAGTTTTCAATTTAAGAAATAAAAAATGGTAATAGAAAAACAACTTGAAAACGAATATGAAATACTAGACAAATAAAACAATACAAAAACAACAAAACAAACAAACAAACTGAATAATTTGCTGAAGAAAGGAACATACTAAAACGAAGGAAGCAGTTAATACCTTTTTTTTTAAATTGATAAAAAGTGAAAATCTCAATAAAAGTAGATAAAAATTATAGATTATTATGTTGAAAATAAATATAAAATACTTTGTTTCGTAGTTTAGCAAGTTGTTAAGGAATTTGAAAATAAAAATTAATGATTTTATACTTCAAAAATTGTGAAAATCAATCATTTTAGGATAGAGATTAATTCTAACCAAAACCAATTAATTGTCTACTTAATTTTGAGAATATTCACCATAAGCTGTATAAACAAAAAAGGGAATAGAAAACAAACAAACAAAACAACAACAGAAGAAATATAAAACAAACGTCGTATTTTAATAAAATTTTAATAATAATATGCTTAACAAGGCTTGATGAAATATGTACACAAGTCAAGGCTTATAACAATTATTCAAAAATACGAAAAAAATTCGTAGTTGAGAACCAAAATAAAAAGTAACATAAAACAAAGCAGTAGAAGTATCGGTAGTAATAATAAACAAGTTATCAAAGAAAAAAATGAAAAAAAGTAGAAATATTAGGATATAGCGAAAGCATAAATGATACATCCAACAAAAGCTACACCAACCAAACTTTAGCCACATAACATCTAAAGTTCCAGATTTTAACAACTGATTTACCCGATCTGAGTTTACTGTAAGATGGATTTCCTTGCCATTTCATAAAACCCCACAAAACCGAAAGAATGAAACACACCCGAACCTGACGTGAGCCAGATGGAAGCGGCAAAGGAAACAACAATCCCAGTGCGGATTACTTCTTAACCGCTGTTACGGCAACCGGGTGGTAAAGAAATCACAAATCTGTTGAATTAATTTGTGACTTTGGTTTCCTTTGAATTTCATCATAATTTTTACCCCCTCTCCCCCCCCGGAGATGGGGAGAATTATTCTCAACGGAAGTACTGTGAAGTGGAAAGCTACTTAACCTTTCCCTTTGCCTCAAACTTTCTTCTGCCTCCCGGGCGCTCAATGCTTCCGGTTTTGCCAATCGAAAACTGAGAATTGAAAATACGCTCGTATCCTGGTCACGGCATCGCAACCGTTTGGTGGGAATTAATTTCCATCCAAAGAACAGGCACGCTAATGAGATGCGAAATTAAATTATTCTGTAAATTTCGCACCGTACCGGTTGGGTGGCATTTTCTTACGGCGAAAAAAAAACCAACAGCCGGAAGTTGGAAAATCGTCTTCCCTATAGATGGCAAGCGGTACAATGGCACTTTATGTAGTGCGGAATTAAGATTTTGGTACGGATATGAATTTTGCTTTGAATAAAGCGAGTGGTTGTTGTTAATTTATTCAAACGGATAATATTTGTACACGAAGGTGAGTTTCGTTTAGAATATACGAAGCACAATTTCAATATAATTTGTCTTGGTGGACATTAATAAACATTTAAGTATTATTTCTTATTGTAAACGTGTTATTATCCTAAGTTAAGCGTTTTGCCTGGCTTGTAATTATGACAATTGGTGTTCCTTAACCACAAACACCTAAAAACTTGTAAAACGCGCCCAGAAAATCACAAGAGTTCTCCAACCAAACATTTCAAACCCTTTCACACCTTCGGGGCCCAACCCGGCCCAACTGAGGGAAAGGTCGTGCCACAGGAAAAGCTAACGATAGCTTCGAAGAAATTTTGAATAAATTTATGACCAAATCGTGATTGTACCTTAGCTTCCCGCCCCGAAGGCTAATCGAGCCGCGCGTTATGGATACTTTTGAGGTATCCGCAAACCCACCCCGAACCCGTAACATTGTGACAGCCGAAATACGCACCAGCAAAACCAGCGATACTCAACGCATTATCAATGCGCTACCCCCGGAAGGTGAAAATCGGTAAAATGAAAGGTAAAGTTTTGCGGCCAAACTTTCCGGCAAAACAATACCCAACAACACTTTGGAAAATGAAGCACTTTTGAGCACAGTTGCGTTGCTCGAGTAGACGGGTTGCCTTGGTAACTTAACGCACACAAGGGAAAGCTGGCAAGTGTATGTGTGCGTGTTGGAACGGCAGCGTAGCTAGAGAGGCTTGGTTTTCAGCAGAATTTACATTTTGATTGGAAGTATAATCCATTTTTGTACCGTGCTCAACGGCGTTGAACCGATCGAGTCGTTCTGTTGGCGTGTAATCCTTCCATTAGGAACCGATTCGATGGAAATGCTCACGGTACGTGTTGGATGGTGATACTGATTTGCTTTTCATTTAACTCGGTGGAAGAAATATTGGTTGTTAGCCCTGTTGAACGAGGTTTCGCACAGTGATTCGCATTCTTCTCGAGCCTTTGACCTCTAGTTACCTTAATTCGCGTCCGTCTTTTAATCAATCCCAGATCTCGGAGTCTTCCTCGGATTACTGATCTCGGATAGTAAATATTTAAACATAAACTTGGATCTCTGATTGCAGAAATAGCATCAAGATTTATAATAGAATCCAGGATCTGGGATATTGTATCTCCAAGACATTGTATCAGATTTTTTATAACCAATTTGTCGGATGAATAATGTCCTAACTCAAATATCTTCTTCTTTGGTACTACAAACCCCGAGATGCCTTTCCCTGTTATTAATGACTTTCCTTTACTTCGTTTTATGCCGCCGCACATATAGTAGTTTCAATAATAAGGAAAGAGTCCCAAATCCCAGATCCATGATCTCAGATCTCAAATATAGCATCAGGAATAGAAAAGAATACTGGATGATGGATTCCATGCATCAGATCTCAGAATTGTTTACCTTACATCTCTATTCTTCAATAACAAATGAGTGATCCAAAGCGATAAGAGATTATACTACCCATTTCTCCTATTAATAATAATTTCGGATTCTTGCCTCGATTCCCAGATTCCAGATCTTGAAACTCACATGTAGCTTCAAGAATCAGAATAGAATAATGGATCTCAGAATCCAGATCCCGAAGCTCGGTTAGCACAAAGAATTAGAATAAAATACTGGATTCAAGGTCCCGTATACCAAACACCGTATGTTTGTACCTTAGATCTCTATTCTCGGATTAGAATAGTCTTGAAATAGATTATAATACCTGATCCCAGATCCAGAATAATGGTTTCCAGTTTCAAGAACCCATGTTTAACCTATATACTATATTTTTATGTGACATTCTAAACTCCATAATTGATCATTACATCTTGAAACCCTGATCTCTGGAAGATCAAGCATACGAGATTCCAGAATCAAGATCCCAACTCCAGGATCTCAGATCTCGGATACCGAATATCAGATCTCATCCTGAATCTGAAAACAATGATCCATTTAACTCAGAACCAGGAGTTTGAGATCTCAAATAAGGAATCTGAGATTGGAAAACTTTGATCCTGGGTTCCTTAATCTCCAATCACGCATGAGGAAACGAAAATCCTTATCCGAAAGCAGTTGTCCAGAATCGAAAGTAGGGAAATTAGGTCCTGAAAGCTATAAAATAGGCTTCAAAAGAATCAAAGAATCGTGATCCTTTTTCACGATGGTTGTTAATGTGTTTTGATGAATAATTTGTTACGTATCTAACGCTACTAATTTTAAGTAAAAATTTAAAAATAAACTTTTTAATAAGTAAATTTACAAGCATGTTGTTAAACATTTATTACACGCACTTTACCAGCAAAAAGATCCACAACATAACACCGAAAATGTTGACACTGCTGTCTGTTCATAATTAGACTGAACATCAGGCTAGCGTTACATCGAATTGCGTGGTTAGAAAATTGAAAAGTTTTGCCCTCATTAACTGCATGTTACCGTGCGCATGTACTCTGTCGCCGTCACGTTTTTCGGTCAAACATTTCAAAATTCAGCTTCATACATTCGCACACTTTGTTGGGGCACATCGGGAACGAAAAGTTTTCCATACGTACAACATTACTATGTTTTCTGGAGAATAATATTATTTTTGCCTCTGTCAGCCCATACACTAACCCGTGCGAGGGCTGCGGTGGGAAGATAGGAGGAGGGGAAGGGAGCGAGTTGGTTTTTTGTTAAAGTGGTCGCTTAAAAACTTTCACCCTACTATTGGTAAGCTAACGCAGTTTGGCACAGCCGAGCAGAGTCGTAAAACTTTTTCAATTTCGAGCAAATGAGCAACCCCGTAACAAGCGACCATCGGTTTGGGCCAAGTTCTGGCGCATTACAGTTTTAGCCTGGACGGTTTGGCTTCATCCCCGGCTTCAGCGCGAATCCGAGGGGGTCGGAACTCATCATTGATAACTAGATTTTTGAAGCCAAACTTTAGTAAATTGACCGTAGCAGAGCATAAGGCTAATGGCTAGAACTGGAAGCACCAGTTAAGGAACAATTTACGCCAAATGATTCCGTCGGTCGCTGTTTGGTGCGACGGTGCGCATCATCAGCAAACTAAGGGATGGCTTAATTGTTATTTTATTGGCATGTCTTTTTGGTGAATGATGGATGGAACGGGATACCAAAAATCTGTTACAAACGCTTACAAAACGTAAATGATTTGCATAGAAACTAGGAACCCGCAATAATACTCTTCCTTCAGCTCTAGACTAGCGAATGCCCCATTGACTTTGCCATATTCTAAAATGGTCTAAAATGGTATTCTATATTTTTGCATATATTCTAAAATGGTCACGTACTACTGTCCTCCTAACGAAAAGAAGCCGCAAGAAAATTGAAAGCCTTACCGCATCATAAGTGCGCATACGAAAACAAAAAATACGTCCATGGCACACCATGGACATTTTCCGAGCCAGAAAATGGCACGCAACCGAAACGAGAAGCAAGTAATATGTCATAAAAATGCAATCTGAATGCAAATGAGGGCTTTCGAGGCCAGCCCGTTTCCGACCCCGAGGAAGCATTGGTTCGATACCGATGATGAGTTTTCTAAGGTGTGAAAACCAATTTTGAGACGCTTCGTGACATGTACGCCGGAAGGAAGTGACCTATTTCGAGTACGGTGAAGGCACAACCGATGTCTGCCGAACGTTGAGTGAAGTGAAGTGAAGTTTTCCTCTATGCAGTAGCGTTTAGCTAAACCATTACATTCAATTGTGGGACGTAAAAGTTGGACCTGTAAATCGAAATCTATTGACCTATCTGGGTAGGGCTTTTGAGAAGAAGAGGAACTACTTTCCTGGATCATTTAAAGGGCACAGTTACGTCACAAAATTTAAGTTGAACGATATTTGATCTTTTTCACTTGATAAAGGTTAAGTATTACATAGCTTGGTGACTCGGTAACGTATTAGTAGCTACGCTAGTTACTGGACTCAAGAAACTGGATGTCAAATCCCTTTAAATCACTTTAAAGCTAAGAATGATTTATTTAATGAATGCCAGAAATGGTATTCCAAACCCCCCTCGAGGCTTAAAACAACTTTTAACTGTGAAGAATATTACAATAAATTTGTTTAAAAATCCAACTGGGTATTGGAATAATGTTAGTTGGGAGGGTTTTGGAGAGATAAGTGAACTACATGTGAAATTTATTTAATAAATTTTAGTAGCAATATTGAAGCCAACTTATAAAGAACTATCGAAATTATTTGAATATGTTTAGTTCAAAGCTTCATTTCCTTGGCTATAGTGCAAATCACGAACTAACGATTAACTTTCGCTTATTATCAGTAACAATATTAAGTTTACGAGTCCTTAATCTAATTAGCCATCCTCTAACATTTATATTTGAACACCTTTTGTCGAAGATTTTATTTTTTTTTAGTTAAAAGTGTTCTCATCGGTTCTCAAAAGTCATCTGCAGTCTTGTAATCGGGTATATGATGACTTAAATGGATCTGGGAAATGGACTTTGAGATGAGAATGTTGAATATACTGTCGAGTCTCATCGAGGGCTTAATTAAGGAAACTAACTCTTTTGGTTGCTGTTTCATCAGTTGTAAAATCAATGCCGATCTCTACAGATTCTTGGTTTTGCGGATGACATCAATATCTTCAAAACTTGAGGCCGATAGGATTGGTTACAGGATTAATGCGAAGAATCTGCTTGGCAGAAGCTCTAACTTTGATAAAGCCTGACAGGAAAGGAGAATATCAGTTGACAGTTGACAACTTCGTAGTATTGCTCAAAGGACTCATTCTTACAATGGGCTCCTACAAAAAAACCGTGATCTAGAAGTTCAATAAACCTCTTTGTGGCATAACATATACAGATGTTCAAGCTTAAGTCTTCTAAAGACTGTGCGCCACAGGAAATTTTACAACTCAAAATTTCGGGTTCTCAAGATCGTTTGGGAGCTTATGACTGCACATTGACGAAATGTTAAACTTCTGCATTCGTTCATCTTTTTATTCAGAAAGAGACACTCGATTGAGCTGTTTCATATTCAAAATGTGTTGAAGTATATTAGTCTTCTAATTAGTAAAAGTGTAAGTCCATAAAAAAACCGAAACCTTTACAGCATTTCCTCACCAAACCTTCCCAAAGCAAAACTAATTTATTCTACCAAAAGCTGCAACGAATGCTAGATCTTGTTCCCTCAGCCAAACCTCAAATCGTTAGGTCATGTCAGCTGTACCGAAAACCTCAAACTTAGCCATCTGAAAACATGATTTGTAACTAAATTTCGCCATCAAAAAATTTCTGTGCATAAATGTAAAAGATGCATAAATTATTCATGCATACATTCGGCCAGCATATATAACTCCTTAAGCGTTATGAATTGTTGAAGTTCAAATTTTAATAATGTTTCCAAAACGACTTCTACAAAGCTTCCTATATTACATTCCCCAGTTCTTTTAAAATACATTAGCTATCTTCGTGATTATTCAATTCTAACGCGTTTCACCAGTAAGATCTTCCGTGACAGCATTTCCTTGCGATGAGCTCAAACTGCAAAGCATGACGAGAGATTGCACTACGGCCTTTACGACGACATTGCTGCAGTGCCGCAACCGGGTAACGCAAGTACGCAAAAAGGGCGATAGTCATCTTCGGGCGACGGGTTCTCCATTTATCTTCAAGATGACACTCGGGACTAGGAAAATGAGATCGTTATTCGTTGCCTTTCGTCCCCATTACTCACAGCAGGTGAACGCTCAACCACTCAATATTGAGTCGCTCAAAGTAGTTGGCGTGATGCGATGGGTGGCCGAATCGATGCGAAAGTGCAGTGTGCGGTAGCACTTTTTCGGCTGAACAAAGGATCACAAATCAACCGCTGCAACTTCCGGTGACAACCGGGCGACAGGGAGACGAAGAACGCATGAAAAGGAAAGCTGTTTCACGTGCCTGCCCGACTAGAGTCTCGCGTGGACTGTACCTTGGCGGACAAGAATCGTTCTCAAGATGGCCGCCTCAATGTGGCAGCCGAAAAAAAAAACGCAAAAGCTTCGAAATCCCCCAAGTGAATTTATTATGCCTTTTCTTCGATAACGCTCGGAAAAGATATTCCGGTTGAGTGTGGCCTCCGGGGGCAGTCGTCGCCATCGTCCAAGGATCCTCGGTTACCTTGCCAGGTGTGAATAGATTTTCGCTCGCCGTGGACTTGGCTGTTGGCACCGGAGCAAAACCAAGGATGAAATAGGTTGGAACGCAAGACATAATAGCTATCAGATGATGATAATTTATGTGCGTGTGTGTGTGTGATCTATACTCACACTCACAACTTCACACATTCCACGGGCAAGGATATCACCTTTCACGGAAGATAAATGATGATATCCCGTAATATAAGGCACCGTACGAGCATAATGTCCTCGGGTTTTCGGGGCCGTGGCATTCCGTTTTTCCCCCCGTTTCATTTTTGCACCCTCGATCACCATTGTGGCACACAAAAGGCGAAGGTTGTTAATGTAAGGAAATTGTTTCACAACCATCGTTAAATGTTAATCTAACCGGGTGCGGGTGATGGTGAATAATTTATAGCGTTTTTTTCCGATCCTTGTCTTGCTCGAGCAACCGCGCAGGTTGAGTGTGGCCTCCGGGGGCAGTCGTCGCCATCGTCCAAGGATCCTCGGTTACCTTGCCAGGTGTGAATAGATTTTCGCTCGCCGTGGACTTGGCTGTTGGCACCGGAGCAAAACCAAGGATGAAATAGGTTGGAACGCAAGACATAATAGCTATCAGATGATGATAATTTATGTGCGTGTGTGTGTGTGATCTATACTCACACTCACAACTTCACACATTCCACGGGCAAGGATATCACCTTTCACGGAAGATAAATGATGATATCCCGTAATATAAGGCACCGTACGAGCATAATGTCCTCGGGTTTTCGGGGCCGTGGCATTCCGTTTTTCCCCCCGTTTCATTTTTGCACCCTCGATCACCATTGTGGCACACAAAAGGCGAAGGTTGTTAATGTAAGGAAATTGTTTCACAACCATCGTTAAATGTTAATCTAACCGGGTGCGGGTGATGGTGAATAATTTATAGCGTTTTTTTCCGATCCTTGTCTTGCTCGAGCAACCGCGCACAGGATGCTTTACCTGCTCTTGCTGCTGCTGCTGCAGCTTATCGATATATTTGCTTAAGACGCAATGTGTAAAACAATACCAGCACCAGGTATCCATTTAAATTTTTGAATAAAGCATTATTACACTAACGGGGAAAAAAACCCACAAACAACCACCAAGCTAGCTTTATCACCATCCGTTTAATCCTATCCACTTTAACATGTGCTTCAGCGACTAAGCAAACGTACAGAATCCAGCTCACCTGAGCGCATCATATGCCGTGAGGGTGCCCGAAAGGGTGCGGGAAAACAATTTCAAAAAATAATCTTGTTTGTGTTTCGTAAGCAAATAAAACTGTGGCTGTGGAAGGTGGCACCACGCGGGGTTGATGGAAAAGCATAACAAAAGGCGGAAAATTGGAGCGTAACAAGGTTAGCTCGAGCAATCACCATTCAGCAGATTTTTCTTGTTTTACGTTCGCCGGGTTCGCTGTGCCTGTTGTTATTGTGTCTTTCTTTCTGTTACTTGCATGGCTTCTTTAAGCTGTTGTTTTGGGGGCCAAAAAATAAGCGAACGAATAAAGGAGTGAAAGGTTGGCGTTAAAATCGATCTGTTTTCAAATTTAATTATTGCACAATTACCGCTTGTTTGACTAACTGAAAAACAATAGGATTCGTTCGTTAAATTTTTATTTGTTTACAATAATTAAAGCTCTTTTTTTATCGTATTGAATAGTTCACTCTCTTCCTAGGATTAACTAAGCATAAACAAGTCGTTTTCAGGCTTCGGTTGTTGTGTGCTGTTCGCTTTTTTTTCCCTCGAGCTCGTACTTGAGATCGCTTGAGAAACCGGGTTTTCAGATACCGCCGACGCAATGCAGTGCAATTTATTTTAATTGGCTGCATACTTGCATCTGCTTCGAGATGCAGAAAGCAGTAATGGATGTGTGAGCGTCTGTGTGGGTTTGTGTTATGTGGTTAAACTATAAGGTAAAAAAACAAACACAGGAAAAACAACCAAAAACTGCACGAGCTTTGAAAAGAAGCGCTAATAACGAATAAATTGTTTTTATAAAGATTGTTAAAATAGAACTTTAAACAGTGATTTATTTTTTTGTTGATGATAACTTTTCTTAAAATAAGAATACAAAAATAAATTTCAAAAAAACGAGTTTAAAAGTTTTGAAAATATTGTTAAAAACTTGAAACATATTATCAAAATCAAGAGAAGAAAATTAAAATAAAACAATAAAGTAGGACAAAGTAATTTAAAAAATGCAAAATTTCAAGAACACTTCATTGCAAAATTATCTTTAAATTAAAGGCTTTTGATGTAAAACAATTAAATATAAAATATGCCGGATGTATGAAGAAGTGAAAGCAATTAAGAACAAACACAATAAATAAAAGTACGAAACAAAATTAATATCACACATTAAGCAATTCTTTAAAAACTGCACAAAAAACCATGAAAAATATCGAATAAATGTCGAAGAAACGAAGAGTGGAAAAAAGTTATTGAGGAAACTAGAAAAATAAGACAAAACTAAGTATGTAGCATGAAAAGTTAAAAAAAAGTTGTTAAAACCTCAAATATGTCTATGCACGTTTTTTATATGAAAGAAAATAATAAATTAAAAGAAGGGTACGTCAAAACGTTCATCAAGATTTTATCAGAAAGCTATTAATTAAAATAAGTTTCTAATACAATGAAATTTAAGAATGAAATAATATTTTATGGATAGTTTTTGCAATCAATTTGTTATAAGTAATCCACGGACATCCAAAATAGAAGTTTCTTGAGAAAGTTTCTTGAGCAAGATGCCCATACTTCCTGACGCTATCTTCGCTTCTATCATCAACAAAAGCACCCCTAAGGCCAAATTTGTCACTTCACACCGGTTCATCTACACTTGATGATGAACACATAGAGAACAGAGCAACAAAACAGAGCTTCCCATTTGCCTTCCTTAAGCCGAATGCTGCTCGTAGACATGCTTGCATAGTAAGACACATACACACACACACACTCATGGTGACTGTCCAACGGAACTGCTTCCTGCTGTTGTTGATTGCTTGGATGTTTGTTTCTCATTTCCCTTGGGCGGTTTTTCTCACGCCCGTTGTGCGTGTGTGACTGATATTTTTATATTTTCATTCGTGAGTTATGAAAAACACTTCCCCGGAGAGGAAGACCAACAAAAAAAAAACACAGGGAACACAAGAAAAGGATTCCCTCCTTGGAGAAAGCTAGACGAGCATGGTGAGCAAATATGAGCTCACCATTCTATCTTTCGTCAAAATTTATCTTCTCCATCGCGTAGCGTAGTTTCACCAGTTTGTCGTCGTATGCAAAAAGCGACGGCATGATGGATTGAAACGAATCATACGTCGGTAGGCTTCCGACTGTGTGTGTGTATGTGTTTTCGGACAAACAAGTAACAACGAGAGAAACAAAAAAGGCGAGAAAACTTCTTCTAGCTCCCAATAGAATAGATGCAGCACAGAGAAGACACAAAGATGAAGACAAAATTATATATTTATCGCTGTGGGCTGGTAAAGTTTTTCTCGCTCGTCTGCTTTTTTTCTTTGCTGTTGTTGTGCAACAGCATCATCAGTGGCGTATCCTTTTGTCGGTAGAGAAGCGAGAAAAAGTTGATATACCTCAATTTGTTTCCTAACGACCTCGGCAAACGAATGCGTGGCAGAAGTTAGGCCACGCCGTTCATACGAGGTGATGATGCAGAATTCATCTCCTAGGATAGCGTTTGCATATGTGCACTGCAGGATGTGGATGTGGTGGGTCATTCAGTTTTGAGACAATTTAGAGCACGTGTGAGACACCAGGCGCCTCCATAAATCGTTTGAAATGAGTTACTATAAATAAATTCTAATCATAATTTCATTTTAGTGAATTTTTGTAATTCCTATCTAAGGACATTTTACTAATATTAATTCTAAAAAAAATCAATTTCCATATTGAAAATATAAAACGGACATGATTCGTAAATGACAGAAATAAATGCGAGATGGGAAAACTAATGATAATATACCAGTTAAAAGCAGCAAATGAATTTTACCAGCAGATGCGAGAGTCAAAATGGAATCTTTTGATGAAGGAAATCTTTCAAACGCCTCACTTTAAAATATATTTTCATCATCCCACCCTGAACAACATCATCCAATAAAATCGCATAAAACAATCAAAATCTCAACGAGCGCTCAATAAAGAGCAAACGCAGATGTTGCTCGTGTAGCTTTTTGACGCTGCTTGTGTTCATCCCAGCTCAACCAACTGCTCCAATTAACTACCATCGCCTACGACCACCATGACATAGATGAAAAACATACTTCGATAAGCAACCACCACCACCACCACCACCACCGAACCGGCTTCCCAGACCCACCAGTGTTTGATCGTACCACATGCGAGCTAAATGTTTTCCCATTAAGGACTGACTTTATTGGTGCACTTAATTTAATGGGGTTTTTCAAAAGTGGTAACAAAAAATTATCCACCCATTTAGCAGTGACCTGGGAGGATGGAGATTGGTTTTCTGCCTTTTTGTACCGAAGGAACCAGTTTCCTTTGAAGAGTAAAGGTAGAACCATTTAAACGAGTCAATATTGATCATATATTGAAACGAAGGAATGTATTTTACACCATCCAGAAGTTGCTTTTTTGCTTCTTACCGTCAACATAACGTTTCATAATTCTACTGCCACTTACCGAAACATCATCATAACAAACTCAATGATTGTACAAACCTCCCACCTCCCAAGACAATTTACGTTATGACTGGAACGAATTCCCAACACGACATTCACCCATTAAGGGGGCGAAACCTCAACCAACCGACTACCCAATCTACTCAAACCGTGTTTAGTCGCAATGACTTCTTCCTGAAGACATCCTTCCTACAGTACGCCCGACTCGTAATACATAAAATCACTGAAACGACAATTGACGTGAACCGTGTGGGCTGTTCTGCGTGTGTGCGAACAGACTCGCACACAACACGAGATGAAGTGGATTGGTGCAAGCTTGACAGGATGAGTTCCATATTGTTGGATATTAATGAGGTTTTTAAAAAGAGGGAAGCATTGTTGCTAAGCGGTTCATGAAGCGTTGAGAGTCTTTTCGCTCAATCAAATCAATCTTGATCGGTAAAGTATAGCGAATAGCTGATTAATTTAAAAGGACAACGGAAGTTTTAATAAATATTGACTAGTAGGGTTGTTTAAGACATTTACAAATCATCGAAGGCACATCATCGTTCGTATAACAATTTTATTTAATATTATTAATTTCCAATTTACAATCCTAAATGCTGTACAGGCTTCAAGAAGATTTATTGTTGCCTATTTGAATTTGAGATTTTTAATATTTTTTAAATATCTACTTGATTTACACAGCAGTATGGACACTATTTATTTATGTAGCTGTAGAGAGATAAGGTGTAGTTTGAGATTGTTTATGTACTATAAATATTTCCTAATTATCTGTTCCGCCTATTTGGATCCGGAAAGTTGCAAGTGCAAAGCATACAGTCCTGAATTCCCCATTTCTATGTTCCATCCAACCTCCGTCGTTGTGGGCGTGAACTTTTCGGAATAGTTCTTGATAGATTATAGATTTTCCAATAGAAGTTTTAGATTGAGTTAGTAAATTTTCATATTTTTCATATTACTTATCCAATGTGTCTATCCTTACCAAACACCAAACACTACACCCGTAAAAGAATTTCACGGTCACGGTCTAGAATATCACAGTCAAATCTAACGCATGAATTAACGCCTGTACTACTCCTGAATTTGAGCTTACCTCTCTATTCAAAGCCCAAAAAGACTAAAAGACACACGGATGTCATACGACGACTTAACGAAAAATGTGCTTCAGGCCCCAAGATACCTGCTCGATCTATTCGTATGCTTCTGCTACGAAGCCTCAAACCAAATATGTCTATGTCATCAGCGTATGCCAAGATCTGCAGTGACTAAAAGAAGATGGTCCCCAATGTTTAGTAGGTCAGAATCTCCCATTTCTGGAGTTTCTTCCCCATTTAGGTCTTGTAACACTAAATTAAAGAGAAGACAGGCGAACTCATCTCCTTGTCACAGGAACTTGACGGTAGTTTTACCTTCGCCTGCCAAATGGTGATGGTCATTATTATTCTTACAAGCCTGATAAGCTCAATTGCGCTCTGACTAAGTTATCAGATGCGAATTAATAGAATCTAGTATTAAGGTAAGAGTGTAATTTTCACTCAACTATCTCCATCTAAATTAAGATCTGATCAGTGGTCCTCTCTGAAAGTTCTCAACTATCTCTTCGACTAATGGGACAAGTCTATCTTGTAGTATCAGGAAAAAGATCTAGTTGACGGTACTCAGAAACGTTCTCATTTCTTATCCTTAATGTACAGGATTTAATGAACATCAACCACAAATATTCGAGTGTTACCACAAGTTCTTGTGCGCTCTCTGCCTCATTCGCTAAACAGCTGACCTATCACAAAAAAACCGATTCGCTAATCAATACATTAGTTATAATTTAATGAATTTCCTGTTCGAGCGCCTTAATTGTTGATCAGTTTGGCTTCTATTTCTAAAACAAAATAATTCCTGAGTACAAAGTTGCTAGTTTCATGGATAAATTTCTATAAAACGGTTGTTTATAATGAAGTTCGTGAAGCAACACAATTTTCTTTTCGATGTTTTTAGTTGCATTAGTAAATTCAACCGATAAACAGTTATCTGTTCATTTTATTCATCGGTTAATGAAGATAAATGTAAAAAATGTGAAGGTAAAACGACACATTAAAGCAAAAACGGTGCAAAAACGTTTTTCATACCGTAAAGCATTAAAAAACCATATAACATTCTCCATTTTTACATCCCCTTTCAAGCGGAATAAAGTACTTTTTCCTTCAATGCACAGTGTCCACAACGCAGTGGGCCATAATCCTTCGCATCGCACATTCAACATATTCATACTGCCGCAAGCTATCCCCCATTTGACATTCAACATTCGTGCAAGTGACGTGGAAAAGGGAACTCCTTATGCCCGGTATCGGTTACTGGAGAAAAGCGGTCGCTTTTTTTCGTCTAACCATTTGCTAAATTTTCACTTCGACTCACTCTGCAGTTACCGGCGAATATGATAATCAAACCCGATTGCTTTAAGCTTTTGCTTTTTGCAACAGGAAAGCCGTACGTCGTTTGTGGATGTTCGGCGCTTCAATATTGAATTAAATCGTATCGACACTTTTCCTTTTTTTCTCTCTTAACACCATACACGAATGTGATGGTGAATCCGAGTATCGAGTGCATGATACCAAGACGAAGGTGGATTTAGAATTTTTGTATGGAAAAACGAGCGCTTTACTTCTTAGATTTTATCCGTTTTATCGTATTCGTATCAGATTTCCACACGGAGGACTTTCCTGCCATTGTGCAGCTCCGCTTCGGTTGAACGCAAAGAATGAAATGGAAATATTTACGCTTTTCGTTGCGGTTCGAGTTTTTTTTTCCTATTCTTCGCTGCTGAAACTCTCGATCGATCCTGTTTGAATCGGTGAAGGATTCGCCTTTCTTACGGCGCACTGTCTCCCGCATGGTTCTCGCATGACTTTCCACGTCGCCTTCTGATTCGCCATCACGCTATGCTTCCCAGACGGTACACTAATTCCTCACTGCGGGTATAACTTTTCCGCCGAGGACAGCTGGGTGCGTGATTTCCCGAACCGTACCAAACTATTTCCTTTTCACTGTGGTCGCTGTCTCGTTTCGCACGCGACCTTCGGTACGAATTTCCATTGATTGAAATTCCATTCCTTTGGTGACGCAAAGCCCGGAAAAGAAAAGCAGAACAAGGGTATGTGTGTGTATGTGTCTACTGTCTGGGAGGGGCGTGTAAAATCGATCGAGCGTCTTCAATCGATCTCGAACAACCGGTTTCGGGTGTGTTTGCTTTCCGTTGAAAGTGACTCGTTAAAATAAGAAGTTCACGAGTTCTGTGTGCTTTTTGTGGGTTGGAAAAGTTGAAATAGACAGAAAAAAACGCCCAATCCACCTTCCGTAAGATAAGTCAACTCGAAAGTCAAAAAGCTAACTTACTTTGTGCAATCGAAGAAGTGGTTGATCTTCGTTGCAATGCATCGCACAGCCACATACACACGTACGGTTTTTGTGGTGTTCTTTTGCAGAAGAAACGGAATCCTCTTTCATCAAAGGACAATCATGGGAGCCAGAGATCAAACGGCAATGCTGATGCAATGCAATCCCTGTATCAGGATGCAAAAACCGCTTTACCCGGGACAAGAATAGGGGGAAAATGGTTTGAAGATAGTCGAGGAAAGGCATACATAATGCATTGCAGCTTTATTTACTGGTATTTTAACTGAGTTTCGGTATTGACATTCAAGAATCAGCATTAGATCAGTATCAACAGTGATTGATGTTGAAATTAAGTCAAACTGAAAGCGATTATTTAGTTTTGGAATTAAGAAGGAATGGTTTTTCACTTCACTTAATACGGCAACTACATGAAATTCATGACATGTGAAATATCTGTCTAAAGAGTGTTTAATGACTGTTTGAAATTTGTCTCACATATCAACGCCTTTTCTTCTGGGTATCATTATATTAACATCGTTCTTACAATTTCGAACTCTTTTCTTAATGTAAATATTCTCGAATTTGTCAGTTTTGTCTTGTCAATATATTCTCGCCAGTCGTATTTGATTTGCAGGCCGCACTTTTCCATTCTTTCTTCTAGAACAGGAAAGCTTTTTCATCAGTAATCTGCCAAAGAAAACGGTCACGTGTTAATGACTCTTCAGTTGCTCTATTAGTTGATAATTGAAAATGGAAAGCAGATGAAGATCTTCTTCTTCTTCTTTCTTGGTCTGCTCCTAGGGAGCACGTCTAATAGACATGGCCTGATGTTTCATTTGTTACAGTGGTTTTGGAGGTGGCTTGCAAGGCCTCTCCCCCAACCTCCTGTCTCGTCGGAGGGCCTACGCTTCCTAGATATTAGAAATCTCGTAAGAAGCCAGGACAGAAAGGACAGCTAGCCACTCCTAACATGGAGAACAGACGCTAGTTGTCCCCTCCGCTCAATTTAGCTATATCACCCATCTTCCCAAGGTTTCCCTGTATACCCAAGCTCAGATATTTGGAGAGACATGTTACCGCCGGGAACGTATTGAGTCGAAGTAAGGTATGGAGAGCCTTTGTTGACCTTCAAGAGGCTTCGGATCCATAGCTTACCAATGCAGTATCGCTACCACACCAGCTTGTAGAACAGTTGAAGATCAGATCGTCTGAATTTACAGCTAATATTACTCAAAACACAATAGTTGTGTAATACTCCAGATATTGTATTTCTAGTTTCATTCAATAAGAAAATAATCTTACATTGGAAGATGTATCCATCGTTCGTTATTTCGATTCTTCTTCTTCCTTGGCTTTACAACCTCGTGAGGTCTTGGCCTGCTATTGCTAGCTCTCTGTGACTTGTTTTTTACCCGTAGCTGAATAGTCAGTCCTGCGTACGGGGAGGCGGTCCGCAGGGGTTCGAACCCCGGTCCTGTCGTGGGAAGACCGGCGCCGCTATCAGATACACCACCGGGCCACCCGGGTTATTTCGATTACTTTAAAAAAATTTAGATGTTTTTTTGTTTAAGATCTTCCTAGGCAATACGGCGTTAAGCCGTCCTTATGGATCAAATAAAAATCTTCCAAAAACGATGGTATCATTGTATCAATCAGCAAAACGATTCGTTTCCACAGTTATTTTGTGATGAAAACAAGGACAAATAAGTAAGACTTCAAGATTAACTCTTCTTTACACTTGTAAACGACAGGGAATAGCTTGGAATAGCGTTTTTAATTAAAAAAACGTTTTTGAAACAAATTGTTTGAGCTTTGGGGTCGTCAATCCAAATGACCATGTCATATTAGATGAATTAAGAAGGATCTTTTACTGATAGAAAAGAAAACATCCAAAACTATTCTTTGAAAATCTCAAGAGATCTTCGCCTGCCTTTATTGGCTGTCTTGCAATGAATTTTTACTCGTTTAGATAGTCTGAGTAGTAAGTCTAACGTATGGAGCGATAACCCGTATAAACTAAAATCGCCACTTTTACTGGGCGATCAACCTATATCAATCATATCTTCGATTCTATCAGCGATCAGTCTATCCTTATCAGGCAGTTGCCTTATCTTTTGTAGTATTCTCCCAGTCAAAGAAAAGGAAAAGGAAAAGAAAATTGTAATAGAACGTTAAGATTTGTTTTCCTGATTTAAGAATGATTAATCCTATCGAAAACTGATAATTTAAAATTGGATATCAGGGAGTTGTTTTCGTTTTCATAATTTTTTAACAAGTGAATAAGCTGTAAAAGACTGTTTTATTGGTTCGTGTGAGACTGATTACACATAATTTATCAAAAATGTTTCTTAAAGACGTGATTTACATTGTTTTTTTTAGTGTATTTGAATCTAGCACTTTAAGACTTCAATCTACTCGCGATAATCCTTAAACAGTTCACTCCAAACTTCTCTCTTGCTTTCGATTTGCTGCCATAAAACATCATAAATATCACTGGTGGATGCTTCCAATAAAACGTTTGTCAGTAATTTCGATTCAAAAAACCGCGCGCGCTCATTCAAACACACCGTACCCCGAAAACGGCGTACTACTATAAAGAGATAAAAATTTACAACACTTGCGCTGCGGTTGTACGGTGCATAAAAGATCTCTGCTCCTGATTCCCGTGCAAAAAACGATATAAAACTTTTCCCCACTTCAAATGCTGCCAATTTGCATGGTGGCATAAAAATTATTGCCTGTGGTGGCTATCAAAAACGAGACTGTGGGTGTGTTTGAGTGAGCTACAGGGAGTCAGAGAGTGAACGAGTAGGAAAGCAAAACAAAGCTCGATCTCAGCAATAAAGCAAGGCGCCACAACGACTGTAAAATCGTTCTCTCACTCACAAACCACAAACCACAAGAACATTTTCTTCGTTTTGTATAATGAAGAAATGATGGTGAAATCTTTATTAGATATTTTTAAAACGCTTCAAGGAGAGTTTACAGAACATAAAACCGTCGCTGTGGTCAGTTTAGAGATAACATCGCTTATTTATGTGCCTAACCAACATCATACCAATCGAAGTCAGCGCTAAAGCTTTCATTAAAGCTCTTTATCAACTATCTCTTGTGAAAGAACTGTTGTTTTCTTCTTTAAAATGTTCAATTTTTAAGTATTTTTCTGAATGTACAATCTCAACCCATCTCAACGTTCAATGTTACTCTCAAGAATTAAATGTAAACATCATCACGAGATCTCAGCTCATAACCCATCACTGCCACTTCCTGTATGGATATTTCTCGCCATACACAACTCACAACCATTCATCTGTCCACGTACACAGCCACACATTATGCAGTGAGCAGAACGATGAAACTGTATCGATGATGGTGCAAACCGATATCCTCGACCCAGAAACACACACCCATTTCCCTCACAAAACTGCACAAACTCGTCAATCGCCACTGTGACAAGTGCCACTTACGTTCAAACTTTCCACCACGAAGGGTAGTTGTTTTTCCCTCCTTTCTCACCATTTTTCCACACCCCCCTTTCATCCTCCCCCTGTTCTAGTTTGGCGCCAGAGTTCTCACCAAACAAATCTCGTCCCAGTTCGGTCGTACTGATGGAAATGACGCAAATGGAACGAAAAACGAGCGACTTTGTGTTTGTGTTCGATTTTTCCCGGTTTCTTTCTTTGCTACCAGTGCCACCGACCAGCCAGCCTTTCAGGGGCGACACATATTCAACAGATTTTATGCCTTCCGGTGGGTTCGAAGCATCATGTCACAGAAAGAAAGTAGACAAGGGCCGCGCGCACATGCTGCAAATATGGTTTAAAACTTTTACCATCATTCGGTATCGATAAGTGAATGCGCTTTATCAAAGCAAGCGTTGGAAAAGCGGTTATTAGGAACGGGCGATAGAAGAAGTGTAAGCTCATCCTTCGCCTAGGCGACGAGCTTTAGCCTGCTTTCTGTTGGAAATGCAAAAAAGAAACAACACGGATGTAACAAACACTGTGAGCGAGTGCTGTCGTTCGGAGGGTTTTTAGCGACAGATTGCTGTAGTGTGGCTCTAACGTTTCCCAACCCATTGGCAAGTGTCAGCGGTAAGTATGGCTGTACTTGGCACCGACATCGCATGTGATTCAACTTTTTCCCTATCACTTGTTTCTTGCATCGTGATTTTGGTTTTGCTTTTCTATTTTTCTACCGTATTTTGTTTTCGAGCGAAGGTCCATGACACCAACGAACGAAGTGAACGATTTTTTGCTTTTTTGTAGGGTTGTCATTTGTTCTTGAAAAGTTTTCCCCCGACCCATTTACATTTCCAGCGAAACAGAGCGTACAGAGCTGGTAAAAAACATCGGTCTAGCTTACTCCTGTGAAGCGGAAGAATGGTTTATCAAAACTTTCCTCCACAGCAAGAGCAGTTCTGTGCATGATCCCGTCCGATTTCCGGGCCTACGCCAGCTTTTCAAGTTCAAGTCGGGTCGTGGTAGCCGATTTACTGGGAGCACCCATTTAATGCGGCACTTTAATGCAGAGATTTTCGACGACTTTCCGAGAGGGCTTTTTGTTTCTATGTGGACAGAGACAGAATAGTAAGTTTGTGTCCTGTGTGTCATTGATTGGATCTGGTAGATTCTTGGGGAAGAACTTTTACCCCAATAGCAGGCCTAAGAAACTGTCAGTGATTTTCTTTTGTGGCTGTTCCCCAAATGCCTACTGTTGCGTTTGCTGGGGGATTCGGCAGACGGAACCCAAGAGCATCTAAATCAACCAGAGCTGTGTCGTTGCGTCGTTAAAACTTTTGTGACAGGTTTAACGTAGACCTTTAACTTTCAAGGTGACGGAAAGGTCGAGATTCGATTTTGCACAGATTATGAGCGTTTTCGTAACGTCCCGAGAGTGTTTGGAAATCTATTCGGAACACTATTGATAAGGGCTTCATCGTTTGATACTTCGTTTGAAGTTCCTTGAGATACATTGGTTTTAGTTTCTTTCTTGTTAGAGCTTGTTAGTTGAAGAATACATCATACTTGCTTAGAGTGGCGTCATAATCTGCAAAAATCTAGTTACACCTGCAGGGATCACTGCAACGATGCTAGAATAGACCGCTCAATCTAATATCTAGGAGTATAGATTTCATCAGCGGTGATAACAAATAGAAGTTTTGAATTAGTTTTGGATGCTAGAACACTTATCACTCATTTTCTAGCAGAGGTTTAGATAGTTTCTATGTGGACAGAGACAGAATAGTAAGTTTGTGTCCTGTGTGTCATTGATTGGATCTGGTAGATTCTTGGGGAAGAACTTTTACCCCAATAGCAGGCCTAAGAAACTGTCAGTGATTTTCTTTTGTGGCTGTTCCCCAAATGCCTACTGTTGCGTTTGCTGGGGGATTCGGCAGACGGAACCCAAGAGCATCTAAATCAACCAGAGCTGTGTCGTTGCGTCGTTAAAACTTTTGTGACAGGTTTAACGTAGACCTTTAACTTTCAAGGTGACGGAAAGGTCGAGATTCGATTTTGCACAGATTATGAGCGTTTTCGTAACGTCCCGAGAGTGTTTGGAAATCTATTCGGAACACTATTGATAAGGGCTTCATCGTTTGATACTTCGTTTGAAGTTCCTTGAGATACATTGGTTTTAGTTTCTTTCTTGTTAGAGCTTGTTAGTTGAAGAATACATCATACTTGCTTAGAGTGGCGTCATAATCTGCAAAAATCTAGTTACACCTGCAGGGATCACTGCAACGATGCTAGAATAGACCGCTCAATCTAATATCTAGGAGTATAGATTTCATCAGCGGTGATAACAAATAGAAGTTTTGAATTAGTTTTGGATGCTAGAACACTTATCACTCATTTTCTAGCAGAGGTTTAGATAAACATTGCATTACAATTCGCCAACAGATTCGCTATTGAAGACTGTATGATCTACCTTATGGATAGTGCCAGGAGTATTCATGCCGGAATACTGCATCACCTGTTGGTCTTTTTTTGAAAAATCCTTAAAAGCTTTGCCACCGACCAAAGCACATGTTTATCTCACGCTAAAACTTGTCTGACTCAGGTTCAATGCTAGGGAGCATTTGGTGAACCCATCTCAGACACTTGTTTACACAGGATATTACTTGAATAAGATGACCTTCAGTGCTCCTACTGCTACGATTCTACAAGTTGATACAAATTGATGATTAAGAGACTTTCCATTTCAAGAAGCACATATTATAACTTTAATTCCTTAAAATGCCGATCACAAACACCTGAATAGAACGGTTTGGTATGTTTAGTCATAATATTTCAATGGAACCGTAAATCGCTTCCTACCCACATCAATCATAAGCTCATAAGTACGAATTAAAATAGAACGCCACCATTTTTCTCGACAGGATGACTTAGCTTTAACAGTCAATAAATCTTATACCAAACCCGCACTAGAAGCTGTCATTCAATTAAGGTCTGATTTTGGCTGTCACTCCACATGCCCACCATATGTGTAATTCGTGACTCATTCATCAGCTAGACATACTAAATCTCACATTAGTTCGCACTCGAGCCACATACACTCCCCCAATAGATCCACCGATGACGATGATACGGTAAGCTCCAGCGCCTTGGGGACTAGCTCTAAACTTATCACCGACTATTTATTGGACCGCTCTTAGCAAAGTCCTCCGCACACGATAAGATATTTCCGACGCTATCGAATCGATAAAAAACAACGTCCCCAAGCGGAGACACCTTCAAACCGTGCTTCATCGCATTACACTGAACTAGGTCGTCGAATTAAGAGTGCACATCGTGATGAGATCGTTCGCAGTATTCGTTTTGCTGGTCGGACTGTGCATTATTGGCACGATAGAGGCCTCCAAGCATCATCATGCTAGGGGCGGCAGTTCTGATGCATCGCTCGCCACCAGCTTTATGCAGCTGGACGAGGTGAAGAATATACATCCGCAGCATCTGAAGGTGCTGAAGCGTGCGGTGGACGAGTTCGAAAAAACCATCGACAAATCGAAGCTGAACGCGGCCGACAAGGAGGCCGTGAAGCGGAAGGCGGTGAAACAATTTATGGGACGTGTGGCAGAGCACAAGCGTAAGGGACGCGGTCACTAGAACGGACGGGAGTGTGTGGTGCAACGGTGCTCGAAGTGGATGAGTATAAAAGCGGCTTTAAGTGTCATTTATAGTAAGCTTCCTTTGGTGTTGCTAGTGTGCTGCAACGTTAAGTGAATTAAATAGTGGAATATGCAGCAAACGATTCAATAAAATGGATGTTTGGAGTACAAGTTCTTGAAGCCCTAAATTTGGTTTAATAAACAAACCAACTAATCAGATGACTCTCCAAAAAGAATTGTGAAACATTATTTGGAACAAAAATCCTAGAAATTGAGAATCGTGTTTTGCGTCAAATGAGGCTTATATTAAACTCGAAATTCATTTTTACACAGGTATAGAAAAAACTTTCCAAATTCTGTTGTTTGGTCTCAAAATTACACTGCAATCTGCATGGTATACCATCATGCAGCCTGCATCACAGCAATGGTGGGGAAAAGTCTTACGACAAAAGTCATGAAACCGTCTGAACAAGCTGGGTCATTCTCAGTTATTGCAGTTCGGGTCTTGTGATTACAAAACACTATGGGTTAAATAAGAACCAAACCACGGACAAAAACGAAAATTTAAAACTTTATGAGAACAATCATGATCAACCTTAACTTTGGCATTAATTTTTCACGCATCTTTATCAACTTTAAGTTTTGATAAAAAAAGATACCTATATACTCTTTAAAAGGGTCTTTTAAAATTTTAAAAGTCAGAAAATATTATACTGTTACCGTCTATGACGTAATGTTTTATCAACAAAGCTGAAAATTATATGATTTATTACTGGAATATGATTAACAGTATAAAATAAATCAGTATTTTTATTCAAAATGATTATTTTTTCATCTTTTCTGCATTTTTGACGGGTGAAAAAGTTCACAAAAATAACTTTAAGAAATGACTTTATTTATAATTTTCATTTGAAACAATAAAAATTATGCTCTTCCTTTAACAATATAATTTTTATTTGTTTTTCCACAAGAACAAAATTGATATAAAAAGATCAAATGTTGATAAATGTTTTGTTCCAATGTTAGATACGATAATACGTAGCAGACATATCGAAAGCAGTAGTATGAAAATCGAATAAATAGATGATCTTATTCTACTGATTCGAACATAAATTGAAAACCAATTTAACAGACTTAAATAAATAAATAAATCTTTGTAGAACAAAATTATTAAACATAATAATAACAAACACACGCTAAAATAGTAATTTGTTAATGCAAAAGAAAAAATATTCTTTCCAGATTAGAAAAGGTAAAGCGAAAACAAAATTGTTAAAAAAAAAGACAACGTTAAGTAATAAATGTGGAATATCATAAAATTATATACTTATTTTCCTTATCATACCATAAAAATGATCCAAAGAATGTATTCCATAGAAATTTATAAGGACTGTACTTGATAGCTTGAACATTATTATTTTGCTAGCCTTATCGATAGTTGTAAGACTCAACTTATTAGTAAATAATTATATCCGCCGCCTCTCCATAATGACGATTGCACGCTAAATTCACACACGCTAAGGATGCATATTCAGGTGCTAGCTCCCTTATTCGTAACCATCAAAGTTGCAAGAATGCATGCAGAACTGGCGAAAACTTCCGAATAAATGTCACAAAACTTGGCCCGCTTTATAGCGTCATTCGCAAATGATTTATGTGCCCAGGAATAAAAAAAAGTTCGATTCTCTGCTTCGTTCGATGCTGAGCATGCAACCGAGTAACAGAAAACCGAACCGACCTCCGTTCGATTACAACGAACCCTTTTCCATCGTGCCAACCAAAGCACCACAAACTGACGTTACGTCGGATCGTACAAGATTGTCTTTTCGTTGCCTTCTGTCGTAAAACGGAGTGATAGTTTTAAGCATTTTCGGGGCCTTCAAAAAAGCCACTATTTTCCGACACGTATGTACGATTTTCCGGGGACACGGTGATGCGACCACGAACCGGCAACGGCAACACAGCTTTGCCACATAACCCAGGGGCAAAATGGCTTATTGTTTCTCTCGTCTCGCCTCGTCTGTCACCGTGTCACGCTATTAACCGTGACCGCATTTGATCGTTTCGTTAGTCAGTGGGTTAGTGCGGGGGTAGTTTGGTGCATGAAATTCGTCCGAAAATTTCCCACCACGACTGAAAGTGATAAATTTCACGCATCGAAACGACCACGACAAGGCTTTTCATTTTTACGTCAGTGCTGAGTGAGTGAGCGAGGGTCCGTTTTGGGTGGAATGTTCGCGAGTTCGCTCAGGATGGTGCTGCACAAACCACAGCAGCCATCGCGTAGAATGATCCATTGGGCGCAGGATATTTATGGTTTGGTGGGTTTTCGCAGTGCTGTCATTTCTGCTGATTCACATATCGTGTCGGAGAGCTCCCGGAAGAACAGTGACAGATGAGTGATGAAAATGAGTGACAGTGCGGGTGAAATGGGTTCAGGGTGTTCCATCTGTTTTATGCCACGACAATGGCTACAATCGAGGCCAACCGTGTTTAATGGGTTGAGTAAGTAGGTTAGATAGTTTAAATAACTAGTTTCTAAAATATTCCAAATAAAAAATATATTAATCCTCCCCTGGATCTCATTCTTCACGCTAGCACGTTTTACATTTATCTTTTAAATTTCTCTCTCTACAGTGACAAACTATTTTTAAATTGCTCCCAAAACGATTCGGGCCGGATTAAAACGTGTCCGTGCTGGCCTGTGAACGCCTGCGAAAGCAAAACCCAATTTAACGCTCAGTGTAGCTTCTTTGCGGCAATAACATGAATCCTGCACCAGCATCCTTCAGAGCATTCCTTATGCCTCGAACACATCCAGCAGTGAAAAGATTAGATTTTCTTTTCCACTATTAAACTATTCTCCGCTCACTTTATGCTGTGTGCGCGTTCGACAAAAAAAAGACCTACACGACTCCGAATGCAGTGTTTAACGGGTCAGAAAATAGAGCACATTTTTCACACTGGCCAAATTTTCCGTTTTTAGTTTTCTTTTCTCTTTATTTCTCCAAAAAACACCGAAGCAATCGGGCAAATATGCCGGAATGGGAAAGACACATCGCACGGATAAGAATAAAAGCGAACGGTTGGACACCGACACGGTAGCCCGGTACGAAATAAATGTCGAGGTAATTCCATTCGATTAACGAATCCTACACCGGCTCCACCTCGAGTGGCCCAGCAGCAGCAGCTATGAGATATCAAGATAAGATAATAATTGTATACACCAGCAAAGCGAAGGAGAGTCGGCCAATGGATAAGGCAGAAATAAATTGGGTAATCAGCACTGTGTCATTGATATATTTGTTCGATAGCATCGATACTTTGGCTGAAATGGTGTGAGTTGAATTTTTATTTTGTATTTTCTTCTTTAAAATTGTTTCATGCTTCAACCATTTTATTCTTCTGCTGAGCGTTGCTCAATTTGACGTTTATTGTGATATTTGATAGGAAATAAAACTTGATTATAATTGTTGTTTCTTAACAACTCCACTTATAATTTACATTTGAGTACAGATTCAAATTGGAGAGAGAAGAACTGAGTAAAATAGAATTTGATATTTCAGTACTCTTTTGTGGACTTCAAATCTTTATTTACCTGATTGTAAACCATAAAAGCAACAGATTCAAGTGTCTTGTTTGTCATTTTTCCCTTTTTCTGTTATCTTTTATCAGGATGTTGCTATTTTGTGCATTATTCACCATACTGAAGGTTGTTGTAATAGCCTTAGACTTTTCCTTCTGATTAACACTGCTTTAGCGTGCGAGTTTAGCTAAAAGCACTAATATTCTATTGAAAACTCGTTCAAAGCGTCTTCTGTTTACCTGTTTTTGCTTCTGAGTGGACTAACAAGCTAATAACAAATGTAAATTAATTCAAAAATAAGACAGCTTGTTTGTATATTATTTTTTTATCGGTTTCTTTCTGCTCTTTCTTTCTTGGCTCTACAACCTCGTGAGGTCTTGGCCAGCTATTATGAGCTTTCTGTGACTTAGAACTTAGACCCATCTATTTCGTTCATTATGTGGAAAGTGCGTAAGAAGAGTCAACAATTTCTGTTTGCCTTGGAGACAAATTAAGAAGAATAGAGAATCGCTCATCGTTTCATTATCAGACTAAAGCAACAGTAGGATCTATGATCTTATTTCGGATAAACAATAACCAATCCTTAATACAAGCATTGGTTTAATAATGTAAAACACGACAAATTAACCATTTGGATTAATTTATCTATCCCAATCCTTAAACAAACAATCAAATTTACCAGTTCATAACGGCGTTTTTTCATTATTGTAAAGATTCATGGCAAATCTATAATGACATCGTTAGGTTTACTCACACTCCGCAGTGTTTCCCAAGCGTTATTGGTTTGCTTAATTTCTAACAGAATATCAGAATAAGATGGAAGTTACTTAGATTTTTTACATTTGACTTTTACCCAATGGTAAACAAGATTTTTTTCATACATTTTAATTGTAGCATTAAAATTTCTATTGCATCCTCAACGTTTTACATAAGTAGTGATGCTGGTTTTCTTTAAATCAATTATCATTCCTTGAAAATCCTAGTACTGTGTGTGAGCGCTCTGACGCTCTAGAAAAATATTAATTATAAGAGAAGGAGATAATGTGGCAACTAGAGTGTCCCAGGCTAAAATAAGCTAAAATATAAGCTAGGACATCAACTAGGGTAAAGCGCCATCTAGGAGGAAACGGACGATGATCACCAAAACTGTCACATGGGTAGGATCGAGCGAGAACAATGAAGTTCGTGTTCTCGGGAAGGCTCAGGACTGACCAATTCAGGACTGGAACATTCTGGTAACGGGCAATAGGCCAACAAAGCAAAAGTGGAATCTGGATACGGACAGGATACTATAAAAACGACTGCATATCCGTTATAGAAATCAGTTGCATTCCAACCTCGTCGAGGAAATCATCCGGAGGATTACCCTAAGAAGGAAGGAAGACTTACAGCCAAGAAGGAAGGAAGGAAGACCCCGATTAAGAAGAGAGTAGGAAGGGTCAATGAAAAGTAGGAATCGAACCGACCGATCCTAAAGCTGCATCGATAAAATATGTTAGCAAAGATCCGTATGGATTGATTAGTATTTTAGCCGAGTTTGGGAAAGCAAGAAACATCACCTAATATGCTGCAATAAGCTCTCGTCTAGATGAGGCCTTCATAACTTGACAAGTTGAGAGTTTTGATAACTTTTGTTACGATTAAATACACTCGAACTGCACTATTCATTACACTAAAACACTTAAACTATCCTTAATGATCATAAAAAAAAATCAAGTGTCAACCTAAAATAACGCGACTGAACGTACCTGTCACTTCGTATGTTCTTGTTGTCTCAATGTTTCATACTGTTTAAACGATATTCTATGGAATCCGCCAGATTTCAACCTACATAGTGCAAAAATTGTTTTTGGGAGAAAAATAACGCTTCCTTGTTTATCACACTTAGGGCTTCGTAAGGTTGAATCATATAAAAACACGTTAAATTGCTTCAATTATTGGGGAAATATGATTTATCCTGAAGATTAACACTAGTCCTGAATAAGAAAAATGAGACATTTCAGTAGATTTACTTTCTTCTCACAAGTCTTTCGCTTCGTGTCTGTCTTATCAGAAGTCTTATTCCTCGTATAATTCATTCTCACCGCTCACCTCAATCGGTCAACACGTACTTTGCACTGCTCTACAAAGTGTCACTAAAAACGCAAGTTTTAATTACTCTCACTTTACGTGCCTCTGCTCAAGTGTTAGTACTCACGATTCTTCGTATACCTGTGACTGCTTCAAGCTTCTACACTTCGTGATTTCACAAGTTGAGTGAGTGTTATTTTCGCCGTTTGCGCGTCTATCGATCCTAATGCTGCACCATGGCCGACCTCTGTTTGGTGTGTTCCCGCATATCGTCTTCCGAGGATCACACTTACACATGCGACGGCCACTGTAAACGCTGGGCCCATCGATCGTGTCTGGGTTTTAGTGGGGCTACAATCAAGGAGCTCACTAAGGCCGACTCTCGGCTTCTGTGGTTGTGCCCTGGATGCACCGACACACGTACCTCGGGCCGCTCGATGGTGATTGACGAACTCAACGCGGCACTCACGGCTCTCAAAACGGAACTAACCACTGAGTTTGTGGCTCGCATTGACTCAGCCACTAATACACTCCTGCGCACCATCCAGTCCACTTACACGCAATACAAGGATGCCAGATCGTCGACTCATGGCACACAAACTAACTTCAGCTCGAAGCAGATCTCACTCACACCAGCTACCGAATCAATGAATCCTGCCAAACGTCGCCTTGTGGACCGCTCTCCGCCAGTTGTGAATGTGGTTTCCCCGCTCCTCACTGGCATTGCACCGATCAAAACACCATCTCACGCCGCTTTGCTGCTCCCACCTGAGGTGCCCAGATTTTGGCTGTATCTGTCACGCTGTCAACCGACAGCCTCGGTACAGGAAGTCACTGCCTTTGTAAAGGAACAAATCGGTGCTGATGATGTCATCGCTATCAAGCTCGTGCCTGCCAGTCGAGACCCCGGCACTTTGACTTTCTCCTCCTTCAAAGTCGGTATGTCGCCGGAGCTGCGAGAGAGAGCTCTCTCACGTTCTACGTGGCCGGTCGGAGTTGTCTTTAAGGAGTTTACAGATCGCAGGAAGTCCACCAATACAGTGCTATCTGCAGCTAACGACACGGCTGATCAAAACACGGCTCCTAACACTATAGCAACCAACAACATTACACAAGTCGACACTCCCATCACTAACGGGAACAGATTTCCTGTTACCACCAACACCACAACAGCCAGCTCCAACCGCCCTACATCACCTTTCCATGCAAATCATCAGAAATAGCAAGTTTTACGAACCATCCCGCCTCTCACCGTATATTATCAAAACACCCGTGGTGTAAAAACTAAGCTGTATGATCTTCGCCTGTCCTTCGCCGATGAAAACTATGACGTCATTGTCTTGACGGAAACATGGTTGGACGATAGCATCCCGTCATCGCTCTTCTCCGGCGATAATTACATCGTTTATCGTTGTGATCGTTCGACATCTAACAGCACATTGTCTCGGGGCGGCGGTGTACTCATCGCTTGCGCGTCTAAATTTATCTCAGCTAATATCGAGGTCATGCACAACTCATTAGAGCAGGTTTGGATCAAAATCTTTCTTTGTGGATTATCCTTCTTCATAGGTGGAGTTTATCTTCCTCCTACCGTAAGTGCGAATACTACCACACTCAACACCTTGTTTGATAGCATTGCCAGCATACATTCCCTTATGAAAGAGCAGGACTTTTTTTTGCTTTGTGGAGATTTCAATCATCCCGCCATCTCTTGGTCACCACTTGAAGATTTTTTCGTCCCTACTTCTTTTAATCCCTCGTCTTCATACCTAGTGGATAGTCTGAATGAATACATCCTTTATCAGACCTCTGGCATAGTTAATTCAATTAACAGACAGTTAGACCTTATTTTTGTCAACAAAGCTGCCCGATACTCCATGTCTCCCATATCTCGTTCGGATGATCCTATTCTCCCCCTGGATAGCTACCACCCAGCGCTCGAATTTAATATTAAGGTTCCCTTACACGATACTGACTCACAACGAATTGCTAAAACTGAGTTCAACTTTAGTAAAATAGATTTAAGCAAGTTTAAGGAAATAATATCATCCTATGATTGGTCATTTTTAGATTCAGCTACCTCTGTGAATTTTGCTGTAGAGCAATTTACATTCCTCGTCAAATCATCCTTTCCTTTGTGTTGTCCTTTATTCAAACCCTATCCTTCTCCCCCTTGGTCTGATTCCACCCTTAAATCCTTACGTCGAGACAAAGCACGTGCATTACGCAATCTCCGCAGAACTCATTCCTTGTATCACCGTCAACTCTTTAAATATGCTGCGTCTGCTTACCGCATATATAATAGAGCCAGATATTCCCTTCACATTCGTAGACTTCAGTCTAGGTTTCATTCCCGTCCCAAATCCTTTTGGTCCCATGTCAACAATAGCAGGAAATCCTCATCTGTCCCTTCTGTGATGCATCTTGGGAGTGTAACTGCTGACGATGTACCCGGTATCTGTTCCCTCTTCACCGAGCATTTTTCCAGCATCTTCACTGTATCATCTGCTGCAGGATCGCATCCAGTAGATGGTGACTCCCAGGCGCACGATTCATTCAATCCCCACCTTATGGAGTTGATCAATGACGATGTTGTACATTGACCGGATCGAGAGAGTTCAGCGATCCTTCACGAGGTTTGCTGTCCGCAAGATTTACGGGCCCCACCATTCGGCACTCCCTTGTTACGAGGACAGGTGCCGGTTGCTGGGCTTGCGGTCCCTTGAAACTCGCCGAACCAATGCCCAATCCTCCTTCATTGCCTCCCTCCTTCTCCACTGTGTTGATGCCCCATCGTTGTTGTCTATTATTCCTTTCTATGTACCTTCTCGTTCCCTTCGAAACCGTCCCCCGCTATACGTCCCTGCTCGCCGCACTGCTATTGGGCGCAAAGATCCTTTGTTGTGTGCGATTCGTGCGTTTAACTCCTCATCCCAACTGTTCGACTATAACGTCTCCTTATCATCTTTTCGTTCCCGCCTATATTCCTCTCCCTAGGTCCTGTCCTTTGCTAAGTTGGCCTATTATCTAAGGTTAGGGTTAGTTTTAGTCTTAAGTTTATTGTATAGTCGTAAGGCAAACAATGAAATACACGAAATTGAAATTGAAAAAAAAAAATTGAAATTGGCATGTTTGTGATTTGCGATATGCTTACATTCTTCATTATTAATGATGTTTTCTGTCTCCGCTCCATAGTTGATTTGTTTTGCTTCTGCAGAACCTCGATTTTCACACAATATTGCCTATCGAACGAACAACAAACAACAGCAAGTGTCAGCACGCGTATCCAAACCTTTCTTACAGCGCGGTGTCTTTTCCGCGGTGCTAAATCACGTTCCCGTGCGGACAGCGCCGAACGAAAATCAAGAATCGTGCCACATTTTGCGCACAATTTGTGCTGAATATTTCATCCATATCCTCCGAGCCGACTGGAGGAATTTTTCTTCTTCGCTGTTTTTTCGTTTTGTTGGGTCTACTGAACGCAGGGGATTTATTCACTTCACAGCCACACGCTGTCGTCACGGAGAGCTTCAAGCGGCGACGACGACGACGACGACCTTTCGACTTCAAAAGCGATTCGTTTCTTTCGCTGCCTGGTGCGATGGTGCGCCCGTCCATACGATAATAGTGAATGCGATTTTCGCATTCATACTTGGAAAGGCTTGGGAAGAAAGGGGAGGCAGGGTACGAAGCGGTGAACACCAATTCAACGGAAAATCTCTTTATGTCACATATCGAATCTACTGCATCGCTCGCTCCGGGTGCTGCGAGCTGAAATTTGTGGTGAATATTTTATGCGCCAGTGAAACATTGATGTGGACGAAAGAAACCCGGCCTGCCGACTCGTTTCAAGGTGAGTTTAAGGCTTCCGCTTTGGTTGCGCCGATGTACAATGAAGCCTGCAAAAAGCATAAAAGATTTAACTCGCTTTCATTGTGTCAATTATGCTTGGTGATTGACATTTTGCTGAACGCAACATACTACATTGTCCTTGCTTGTGAGATCGCTTTACCGAACATTAAGAGCAAGTTGAGTGTTGAGACTGTTAAATTTTGTGAGAAAGATATTTTGAATATAAAAAGATTCCTTTCGAATCAAATAAATGCTACTAGGAAGCTTATGTTTACAACCGAAACGACCCTAAATCATTACTTTTAAGGACGAGAACCAAACTCGAAGAACACATTTTTGCCCCAATTTTCCTTAGCACCCTCCATTTAGGTTGAGGCTCGAGAGCTTTCTTTTTATTCGTCCTTGAGGCATTGAAAGCTTTTCCACTTCAAATGAGGGGCCAGCACACTTTACCACACACACACACACGCACATTAAAAGAGAATATAAAATTGACCTCGCCGGCAAATCGCGCCCCATTTCGCATTGCAGACGGACCATCGGACCATCTGTCCAACTACGCCGATGTGCTTGAATCCTGTCATCAGGAATACACATCGCACCCACATCGCCCTTCCTTCTCTCTCGCTCTCCTCATCTCCCTCCCTTCCCTCCCATATCACACCATCCGGCAAATGTAACCGGCGTCTTCCGTTGTCGGTTTAGATGGTGTAATTCCATTTTATGGGACTCTTTATTGCGGTTAGATTCGGGGCACTAGATATGAACAATGTCTTTGTTTCCGTTGGGCGGCGGTACGCCGGGCTGGCGGGCGATGATTGGGTAGGATGGCAGAATGTTCTTTGTGAAAGAGAAATATGTAAGAAAGTTATAGCGGCGGTTCCTTGTTCTCCTATTCCTCGAGGGGGATTTTGGTAAAACATTTTCTAAAATTCTTCCTCTGGTTGGTTGCGGCATCAAGAGCCTCACGAGAGTCTTGAGGTGTTCTGGCGAAGAGTAAGATAGTAATGGGCTCGGTGCATAAAAAATGTTCGGAAGATAATAGACTTATTGAAGGAATTATTTTGCTACAATAAATTTTGGGAGAAGAAACGCCTAGTTTTCGTAATCGAATGTGTGTGAGTTTGTTTGTTAGTAACAAGAATGGGCGGCTTACAGCACGATTTTTTAAAGCATCAATACTTTGAGATACACGAATTAAAGTTTTGTTTACATAAATAAGCTACGGAGAATTGTTAAAATAAATTCTATGCCTTAAAAACAAATAATCCTTGGGGAGTTTTAATAAAAAGCTCGTTGATGGTTCCTTCTATAAGATTGAGGCAATTTAGCTCGCCCTTAACTGGTGTTAAATATTATTGAGAAAATCCTACATATTGTTCAGAGGGATCGAGTATAGCAGTGAAGGAATCCCATCAGTAAATCCAGTCAACGCTATTGAAACTGTTAAGTGATTGAAAAATGAAGGGAAATTTATGAGTATAATCGTTTCGTTTTTCTAGTCTCTAGCTTTACAATTCTAGTATCTAGCTCTACGACCTCTATAAACAATCACCGTTATCGATAGAGTACAACACAACTGGTTTACTAGAGCTTTAACTATAAGAATCTATTGCAGAATCAACTCAAAATCTCTGCTTTGGAATACCACAAGGCATTGTTCTTGGAGCGATTTAGTTTATCTTGTATCTTGTATATGAACAATTGTAATTGAAGCTATCAAACCAGCCATTTCCTTCTCAGAAAATGGTATCAAATGAGTCCCATTATATCCATTAAATAAATTACTATTGACCTGCTGGCTTTGAAAACTTACAAAGATGATAAGGATAAGAACAATCAACCAGGAACCGGTCCAAGGAATCCCTCTGATCTTTGATCTGGACGTAATACTAGATCAAACGATAAAGATTGTAGTTCACATTTAATGCGTAAGCAACATTAAACAGACAGACTCAGAGGATCTATTCTGTTGAAGAGTAATTGCGTCCCGGAACCTAATAGCCCAGATATTCGTGCCCTTAGATGTTGATATCACATATTCTCTCTGGCAGAAAGAATCTGCCAGAAATTGATTCTTGGCTCGATTTTACATGAAGCCATTCGTCCTATAGGTCAAACTTTTCATGATTTTGATGCAAAACATTGAATTGATTCTTGTTGATGGTTTGTGCAATGCTGGCTTTAAGATATTAGATTAGCAGTTTGTGACCAATTGGCTGGAACTGGGACTAAACACAAGCCTATAAGAAAAAGACTAGCTGGATTAGATCACAAGATTCTTCAAGGTGCCTTTGTTAACTTTGTCTAGATTTATCTCGTCAAAAATTCGATAATATTACTTAGTAACTAACCTTTTTTTGATCCAAAAATAACCGTCCTGGAATTTGTTTCTAACTACTCTAAAAATTGAAAAGGTCCTGAGAGCCGCAATCGTGCCGTGAAGCATTACAAGGCTGACTTAAGGATTGGCGTTGATTTCTAATAATCTCAGCGTCAACGAACGAAATTTCACAAAATCTATTCTAAAAATTATAATTCTTTTAAATAACTTCTAGTTACACTTTTACACATCACACTTTTTCATATTAACATTAAACACATTAAATTTGACCCCTTTTCCCAGTCTGCATGTAATTAAAACTTTAACCGAACTCAACCCAGTTCATCCTTTTGCATAGTTTTTCGCTTGTCTTGCCGTTTCTTGCTCTGTTCAATATTACTCTACTTCAACGTCAGGCAGCACCACCCAACTCTATCGCTCTATCTAACATCATTTCCAATCCGTTCGACATTTTCACTCAGCCTTCGTACGAGCAATTTCCGCTAATCACGGCACAACATCCGCCAACAACGACGACGACGACGCTGTCGCCACCGTGGGTTTCCCTTCCCAATCGGGATGGGCAAATTTCCGTGCACGACTCACTTCCTCACCACTCGAAAGACAACAACGTGTCTGTAGCATTTCCGGCTGTTTTAGTTGTCCTATCGTTGGAAGTTTATTTTTTCTACCATCCATCCAACCATCTGGAAGGGAACCGAAAATGGATAGAATGGACGAAAGGTTTAGCCTGGTTGGGAGCAGGCTAAAAAAAAAACAACTCAAATGATGTATCCGTTTTTGCTTGCCCGGCCATTCATCCTACCACCGCCGCTATCAGTTCCGGCAGAACGCTTCATTAAACCTTTTTCCACCAAATCATGCCCGGACGAGTGAATTAATGGTGCGTTGTCGCTGTTCGTTGCTGTTTCTAGAGCAAAACGTGAGGGAAAAGGTTAACATGGAGGATAAATGGAAGAGGGACAAGAAGAAAATCATCGTCGCATATCCATCAATTTTTGGCTCCAGCACTCGCGTACGCTGTATGACCGGGAATGTCAAGAAATGAGTTTCCCAGGACGCAGGCCCCATACATCCGGCCAAATCTTCCCTGTATCCAAAGTAAACCATCGATTTTCCTCGATTTGCGAGTGATATTTTGATGGTGCGTCCTTCTGCATATGTGTAAGCGAGGCAAGGACGTCAGTGCTCGTGCCCCGTTTCGATTATTCATCTTCATCACGCACGTCAAGCCTCATCGTTCATGCTGACACGTACGCGTAATTTCGCTCGTAATTTCCATGTACGGTGGCTGGTTTTTCGTAGAAAAGCACACACAGTACCAACAAAAAAAACTAACACAAAAAGAACTGTCCAGAAAAGGAAGTGAGCCGGGAGAAAAAAAACAACGAAACACCGTGTGGCAAGTTTTGTGAGTTATTGCAACGAAATGACTGCAGCAGCAGGAACGGTGACGAAAGACTGCGATGAATGTGAGCAAAACTGGGTGAAACAAACAAACGTTTTGACGATAAATTAACTTTACTTCCACCAGAGACAGAGAGAGCGAGACTCTGACACACACGAAAAATGGTGGCCAAAGCGGCCGTCAGAAACATGACGAAGCCTGTAAGCGATGGTCATTAAAGTAAATGGGCAGGCTGTTTCAGGGCTTTATCTCGTGAAAGTTAAGCCTGTAGTAGCACGGTGTTTAAGATAAACGGCCGTGTGGAAGTGTTTGTACAACATTTGCTTTGTTTATTGAAAATAATACGCGTTTTACGTGAAGTGTCAGAAATGGGATATGGTTATAAATAAACTTCTTGAAAGCAAATGTCCCGCATAGCTAATAATGGTCAGAAATGCTTCTGTAACGTTTGTTGATCGACACAAAAAGACTATAAAACTAAGGAAATGATAGCAAAAGGCCGTTCTTTTTAAACCCTAGTTTTAAAGTCATAATCCGCCAAAAGAACTCACCTGAATCCAATGTACTTGAAGGGATAGTGTTCTTTGACGTGGATTTTTAATACCATCATCAGATTTGAAAAATTAGATTGTGTGTCATCGAATGTGATCATTGGATGGCAAGATGAGAATTTGTTAATTATTGTAGCAAACTATTTTTGAGGATACTAGACTTTCCGCTTTCTCAAACATTCAGTAGCTCAAATCATTTTAAGAAGGTTGAAGAATCGCGGAGTTTCGGATCGATTTTTGTTATTGCAATAGTTACCAAAGCGTTCAAAGTTCCAAATTCGAAGAGAGTATATTCCTTGTTTCTGCCCTATTTATGCCCTACCCTACCTACTTCATCGAGCACACCCTATTAGACCTCGTCTTTATAAACGACGATAATACAGAGAATGTATGAAGGGATTAGGAAAATCGATCAATTGATATTAAAAAGATAGTAAGAGCTCTCACCATCTTATGGATATCCTTAGTCATATCTTACGGATCTGCTTGAAGAATCGTTTGGGAAGGAAGCTTGTCAATCTAAAAGCCACATTCGTTGGAAGTTCTTAATGAGACCTGCCATCATCAAGCGATTATCAACAGATAGGTAATCGCACCTTCGAAGTCGTCCTATCTGGGATCAAAAGTCAGCACCGACACCGAGTGCTGGCTGCCAAGTCATACTACAGCTTGAAGAATCTTCTTCACTCAAAATATCTGTCACAATGAACGAAGCTGGAACTGTATAGAGCCTTTATAGCCCCAGTACACACATACGCCTCTGAGACATGAACTCGGTCCAAAACTATCGACGCGCTCTTACACGCGCTCTATGAACTGTAAGTGACCTCATTTGTCCATTGTGGAAAATGTCTTAGATTTGAGTGGAAATTGTTCGAGATTTTATCGCCAGGATAATTTATTTATCATAACTCTTCGAAAATTACACAAAAATGGGACGTCGTCGTAGTTCTATTGATTCTTGCTAGAAAATACCTTTAAAGTAGACCGAGGAACATCAAGTCTGAAGCTCAGAAGTAGTGTATGGGAAATTTTGATAAGCATTGGCCTGTTTACATTGCTTACTAAGAAACCTCTATGCTGATTGATTGTATATTTTAACGATACATCAAACTAAACAAGAAGACATTGTAGAGCAATCCTTAATCCCACAATACCAAAGTACACTGAATCAAGAACCCGGCTGGTTTGTTATCTACCAGCTCTAATCAATTTAACAATCGTAGCACATAATTTAATACTTCAAACCTTAGGAATATTAGAAGACTGTAAATAAAAGAGCAATTCTTCTTCATTTTATATACCACCCTTTTGGCATCATTAATCCATTTTTAAATTATCCCAATTCTGTCTGTAAATGATAAACTCCCATAAAAACCAAACATTTTGTATCAATCCGCAACCAAAAACTAACAATCAATCTTTCCCACCCCATTCAGCACCCGATTGTCATTACCCGAGTATGCGAATAGACCTGTGACACACAACCAACAGCTCTGAGGGTGCCTCAGAGCGATGCAGAAACAACTAATGAAAAAGAATCGTCATCATCATCATCATTGCCGTTCCGTTTCTTGTGGAGCAAATTATGCAGCAGACGAACGGCGTCAACGAAGAATTACGACGTGGTGTTATGTCTTCCGGTGCCGTATGAGCAAATCCCCGATCAAAGCTAGACTCAGCCTCGCATCCCACCCAATTCCTACTACTAGAAGCCTCCCAACTCCCTCGAAAAGCGACCGAGAAACCGACCGAACGATAACGAACTCAAAGGGAAATGTTAAAGAAACACCGACAACCTAGCATATGTGTACGGTGGCATTGCAGTATCACGCGACATCCGAACGTGTGTGTGTGACATGCCACTACCTCCTACTACAGCATGTGGCATCACTGCGAGGCGTTGGTTTAATGAATGAAACGAAATAAAAACCAAGAGCAGCAACCGAGTACGTTGGCCCTCACGTACTTACTCCGGACAGGCTTCGGTACTTTGCCCGTACGTGGTTCTTTCTTCGAGCGAATTTTTGTTTTTCCACCTCCTGAAAAGCGGAAAGCCTCCAAGTGCTCGATGGTTTCAAACGGGAATGGGAAATGCCTCGGGAACGTAGCAAAAAACGACAACCCAAGCCCAAGTCCCAATCACGAAGCCAACGCCACGAAGGAAGTGGCTAGCACTGACACACAACAAGCCGGAGAAAGGGGCAGCCAAATAAGACGAACAAAATATGACTATGAAAACTATCTTCACCACCACGGGCTCCCGTTTGCGGAGACAACCGTTTTTACGACCGCAACAGATGTGATCGGTTGTTTTGAGACGGCTGCCGGGAACGTTGCGGTTTTGAGGGCGACGGTTGAAGGGACGGGTGCAATCAGTCGTAGGGTGTTGGTGCACAACACAACCAACAAACACTGCCATCACCTATTCCGGTCACGTGTGAGCCAAATGATTTAGAGACACACACATACACAGAGCCGAGAAAGAAGCCGAGCTGCAACACCATGAGGGACCGGGCGCCTCCATTGCTGGAGTCGGTGTGAGAAAAAAGGAGCCAAAAAAAAAGGCTCCACTGGGAGTAAAACGAAAAAACCACCAGCATTGCCACCGGTTTGATGCCGATGGAATTTGAATGAGTCCTGTTGGCTTCACTTTTTTTTCTTCCCCGACCGTGTGGCCTTCTGTTTCTTCCTCTTTGTGTGTCTCGCTCAACGCTGCACCAACCGCTCTCAAGGTTTTCGGAGTTTAAGGAATTCAAATTTATTGCCCACATCCCACTTCTTCTGTTGGAGCAGGTTTTGCAGACGAACGTGTGCATCTGTGCATCTGTGTCAACGGTTGTGGAACGATGCCTCAATTTCCCAAATCCAACACACTGAGTGCTGGGCCGACCTTACCCCGATCGACCCGGACCGTTTAATCCCACTGGCACAGTTTAATGCAGGTCTTTAGGAATTAGGCACACGTTGTGTGATTGAATATCTAATGCCGCTGCTCGGCACATCCCCAGCATCCCCAGCAGTGTGGGGTGAATACATGGTGCATACATTCATGGACACGCATCGATCACCCATTAGAGCGTGCCGGTGATTCGACACAGTTCGTTCGGGGCGCTTCCAAGCAAAAACTAATCAATTTTGGCACGTGTGCAATGTTTGTACAGTATCACGGGCTGTTGGTGCTAGAGTGTGCCAATTGCATGACGGTGTGTTGTATTAGGAAAATCACGCTGTTCAACGTGCGTTTTAAGTATCTCCATCCTGTTCCGCCTGCCAGTCAATTAATGGCGAGCAAACATGGATATGCGTTTCGCTTCAAAGTAGGTGTTCGTTTGGAAACACTTGTTTGTAAATTTACTTAAAAGGAAGGACCTTTTTTCTGTTCTTTTAGTAAATGAATTTTCAATTTTACACATTCACACTCACACACTCTTTTGGATCTGTTTTACCTCGAAGTGATGTCCACCATCGAACAAGAACGTGTGAATTTCAATGAGGATTAGTTCATCAGGCTGTAGATCGTTTGGTAAAATGTCACGGAAAACGGATTTATGCCTCGGTACCTCAAACCACCAGCCGCGGGATATGACAACATGTGTCCAATGCACTATAAACCCTCGTGGTAGTTGCATTGATTGGAATTATGCGTATTTTTTCTCTGTTTAGATTTCAATTGATTTTCTAGGTAATGTATGGGTGCGTTAGAATAAATGTAATAGACATTTAATGTAATCCCAAAAAGAATTTTTGAAATTCATATAAAAAATATCATAGTAATTTAACTTTGTTATTGCAATACTCGTTACAATATCACATGAACAAATGATTCGAAAAAGATTACCAAAAAGACTATTAATAATACAAAATCGCAAAGGAATTGCATACTGTCAGGCGCTTTCTTCTCGTTCCATAGTCGGCGATGGTACAAATCGTTCTTACTACGTTCTAAGAGTTTATATCGTTTCACACCATCAAATCCGTTCTTATCAATATAATCAACAGATAGTTTAGCAAATCTCTCGCTTTCCCTCTCTCTATCTCTCTCTCAATTAGATTGAAACGATAGCACCTTCTCGTCTCAGAATAACATCACTCACCTGTGACGATTTAATTTACTGCCACAGAATAAATCATCACTTCTGTATCGTCCGGATGGAGAGTTCTGGATAACGCTTCTTCAATTTCCATTCGATTGGATTTGTTTTAACACACCCTCACGCACATACACACACACACAGTAGTTATATTGACCGATCACAGATGCATTCGTACGGTTCGGGCTCACCCCAACTCAATCACACTCTCACAAAACAGATCCGTTTAAGATTATGTAGAACAAATTGAAATGAGTATTGATTTTGAATCAATTTACACCAGCATGCGTCGTGCTTGCAAGGAGTGTATAGGTGAGATAGTTGAGGCGAACCTGATTGCATCGTACTCATCGAATGGCATTCAGACTGTGGGAAGGAAAACATTCATCAAACCGCACTAGAAGATGCAACATTGAAGAGACTTTTGATTCTAGTGGAGCCTGATTGCTGAAAGAAGACTAGCACGGATATCGTTTGCTTTAACAAAATTCTTCCTGTAAATCCTTCATTTCAAAATCCATTCCACGTGACAGCTGGGAAAACATTTGGAAAACACACCAAACACGCCACGATTCAATCCGGCACGTCGATACGAACTCAATTAAAACTAACCACATTCATCCCAACCGCGGATGGGCGCGTTCCCGGAGAGCCGTATTATTTTTAATCCCTTTTTGCTAATGAACTTTCCCGCCAGCCATCAGCCCTGCCTCCCACCCTGCAGCGGGAGGGGGGGGGGACATGTAACGCATGTTCGCAAGTGTTCGGAACACGTGAACGATTCTACAGCTCTACCAACTCGGGCCGGCTTCGTTGGTCCCGGTTTTCGCTCTAGGCTTCACAGGAATCGGTACGAGAAATGGACGAGCGAACCATTTCCTCGCCATTATTTATATTATATATAGAGATAGAGCGGCGAGCATTCGGTTCGTGAGGAATCGAAGCGTAACGGCCCGTATCAAAGAGAGCCCCCTGACGTATTTTGCGGCGTGCCAGCGAAGCATTTTCCGGATTCCGAATTGCACGGGTCTGGATAAATGTTTCGCAAAATGCGTACGAGATGCGTATGGAGGTGTAGTGCTAGAGAGTGGACAACAGAAAGCTTGTTACGAAATATGATCAGACCCTCGTAATGGCCGCCTTTCGTATGAAGCTATAAGAATAGTTCGTTGTCCATAATTGAGACGAATATAATTGGAAATAGTAATAGGATTTTTGTCTTAGTATTTAAAAACATATGTATCTGTGTTGTGAAATTAGTATTTCAATTTATAAAAATAAGGTAAAAATTACTAAGAACTCTTTCGAAGTTTTGTTCGTAAGAAACGCCTAAAAGTATGCAATCGGTATATCACGCTCGGTTTAATTGCCCCAATTTGTGTGTGTTTATTATTTCTTCGGCAAATAAATGTTTTGATTTATTTTACTATTAAGTACAGCTTTCCTAACGACAACATCCAACACCCGCTAACCCTCCTACTCGATGTGTATCCAAACACTTAGGCAAAAACTTGTTCCTTCTCGTCCAAAACTTCGCACCATCAGCTCACCAACGACAATGAAGTGCCATTTCAATGATAAATGCAACCCCATAAACTACTCTACCGAAGAAACCGGTAACCGGTAACCTTCGCCCCTGCATAAACACTCATAAAACGACCCAGCACTCACTGTATTCATTGCGCCGAACTGTCATACGAGTGGCTTCCACAGGTACCAGGAGGTACCGGAAACGGTGGGCGCACGAAACGGAACAAAGTGGAAAGATAAGCTTCTGAAGGTGTTGATGCTTCCGGTTTCATTAGCCGTCTTTTGAGGAACTGCTGCTGCTGCTGCTACTGCTACCCTTTTCCCGGACAGGGATAATGCCATTTCAGGCCACCAAAAGTAGGTAAGAGAGAAAAAAGCAATGAACCCCCAGGTTTGGAACTGTTTTGTTTAGCAGAGTTAGAAGAAAATTCTCTGGTGCTTTTGTGCCTGTTGGTGCCTGTTGGTGCTGTTGGTGCTGTCAGCTCCCTAAGCACCCGACACTAATTAAGATTTTCATCTCAAAGGCCGCCCAAAGCGATAAATCCTTTTGTTGCGATAAACCCTCCGAAAATCTCACCCGAATGGCACAACAATGTGAGAAAGGTGACGCTGCTGATGATGATGATGTGGATGGTGGTGGTGGTGGTGGTACACGATTAATCAAATATTGAGTATCGTACTCGTTGGAATGTTTGAGAAATGTGTTTTGAAGGAAGGCTTTTATAGCTTTCGGTGTTTGTGTTTGTGCACCGGAAAACCACACCGTATCATTTACAGGTTGCCTTATCACTTCTTATCACGGTCGACGGACAATACCGGGTCTCATTAAACGATACTTGAGCGTGATTTAATTAACAGAGATTTTATGACCCTCGAAAGCAGTTAGGCGGGTTTCGTTAACTGCTTGTGGTGGTGCGCTATGGGTGTGCACAAACGTCCTTGTTTGGTTTTAAATAAAATTCGTGTTTTGATCAATTTAACTTTAAAAGGTGCTTATTAAATGTGATTCAAGACATATTTCCCATACACTTTAGTGTAAAAATATATTTTCTATACCATCACAACAAACACTTTTGCAACGTCTGTTTGGAGCGTCTTAAAATTTATTCACCAATTAAAGACTTTGAATATTAAGACCATAAGGACTTTGCGTCTTAAGTCTTGACCCTCTAACACAGTTAACTTGCTGATTTTCTTATGTTCTTAGGAACACGATGTCTTTTTATCGTTTTAAATATATTTATATGAAACGGAACATTAAACTAATAACATGAATCTTGAATAAGATAAGTTAATCACGGATTAAACCATATATCATATATTGAAACAGTGCATACTGTAAGGGTGCATTAGAGTTCAATCGATAATTACGTCTTCTGGTGGTATAAAACAAACTATTGGATATAATTTTTTAAATTGCCTGTTAAACAGACGATAAGCCTATATCCCCTAATTGTATGTAAAATTCAATTGTATGTTTGCAAAATTCCACACAGCGTTATCAATATTCCATAAGTTATTTGTAACATTTCGCTAAGTGATTCGACAAGAGCACCACATGACTCATAACACTTGAAGACAGCTGTATTAATTATTTAAGATGACATTCAAGAAATACAAGTCTAATGATTTAGACGAGTTGCTACAGATTAACAATTACTAATTTATGTATCCACTCACTCAATCCATTAAGCTATAATTCTGTCGTAAAACGCTTGCTATAATTTCTCCTTTTCTGTTCTAAAAGCATCTTCTAATCTAGTTTTAAGTGAAAACACAATTAAAGTTCTCTCATTTTCATCCTAATCCATCAAAAACTCACTCACATTTCTCAGCAAAAACGAAAACTAATGCCAACCACCCCAAATCCCATATCAAACAAGATACGCGCCAAAAACGATACGCAAACACCCTATAAATCATTCGCACTCCAGCTGTTAAAGTGGGAGCGCACTTGTGTCTGTGTGTATGTGACGTACGATGACACTCAAAGATAGACCCCCGTGCGAGTAGATCTCGTATCACCGGAGGCATCTAGCTAACACCCGGGGATCGTCCTGCAAGTAGGTAATTATTCACCTTCATCACACGGCAGCTTCTAAAAAGCGTGTGAAGTATATCGTATCAACAAACGCTCCCCACCGGCGTGTCATGGTAACATGAAAGAGTGCCCGAGTGCTATAATAGCACCCCTCCCTCCAAAAGGCAGGCTTGCAGCTGTCTTTCAGCTGTCAAATGCAGTAGCTAACAAACAACGGCACACCGTATGTGTGTTTGTAGCGAGCCAGGGTTTACTTGGTGAAGTACATCGTATGCGGAGGCGGAGTCTGGGAAATGACTTTAAAAAGCCGGCCATTTTTGCCGATGGGGTTTTGGATGATATTTGCAAACGAAGGACTAAAGTAGTGGAATAAAAGGAAGAGAGCTTTTTCGTCTTTTCGTCGGAAAATACCTGGTACTGTTGGGGATGCTGTCAAGGTTCGATATTCAATTACGAAAGGATGAATAGAGTTCTTTTGTCGAGGAGAAAGCTTGTGTGTTTTGATGCAATGTGCCCTTTGGAGTACGGTATGAATTTCTTGCGAAAAACACAAATGAAAGAAATTGTTTTCCATTAAACGAACTTTGAATTTTACCAACCAAACGATTAAACATAAAACTAAATTGAACCACAGTTTGTTTCCCCTTTTTTCCCCATTCGTTACTTCTCACGAAACTTACCAATTTCCCAGTTAGTGTTACGACCGGATGGCACAATGTTTTTACGAGCAGCAGAATAACGTTCCACCAAAATTTAATCACCAAAGCAATTCATCGTAACCGTATAAGAAATGGTTAACAGCAGAATGGCCATTCGTTCTTCATCAACGACAACTCCTCTCTCTCTCTCTTGTTCTCTCTTTTTTGTCTTCTTGACTCGTTTTAAAATGCGTAACATTCCTCGTTTTCACAAAGTATCTCGTGCGCTGCCATTCTATACAATTTGCACCAATTAAATAGCCTGGCCGCTCCGAAAACGCCGGCACACGCTGTTACAATAATATTTGTAACAGCCAGAAGGAAAACTCTTTCTCGCTCGCTTTCCGGTTCGGGCAGAAGTTAAATAGAAACACATTCCCGCTTCGTGACCTTCCGGTTGGAGCGGCTGTACTAATAAGAAACGAAACAACAATCAAGCAGTGTCGGCTGGTGAACCCCATTTAGCCGGTATGTCTTGTTTTTTCAAGAAGATGAGACAGTTGGTGTTGAAGTTTGTTGAACGTTGACGCTGCCACGTGGCAGCACCCGCTCATTCAGGGCTGGCTTTAATTGTTTAAAGTTGAATGATTCACAAACAAACAGTGAAGAGACTTGACGCTTGTATTTGGAGCAAGTTTTTTTGGTGTTGAATCAGATTTTTGTTTACTAAACTCACTTTGCCATAAAATATGCTATAAAATCAGCTGTCAAAGCATCTGTCACAAGTTGAAATGTCAAATGAGCACTGATTAGTTTAAAGCTTCAAATGTAAATGAATGCTATGAATGTAATTCATATATCAGTATATTTTATCTTCAAAAATTTCCATCTAACTTATTACCGTAATCTCATTACAAACTAACAACACTCACTGCATTAAGATGTTAATAAATTTAGGCTGGCACATTCTTAAAACGCTTCTTGCGCTTCATTCTATCCGCTTCGTTGCATTCTTCCTTAAAAACCGTCAAAATAAATGAAGTGATAAACAAAGCGGTCGTCCTACAAGTTCCAGCCACTACCACGAGGCGTTATGAGCATGGATGGTGGTGGTAGCAAATCCTACGAAATGACACGGCTATTTCGAAATTGCCTTTTAAGCGATGTCAGATGACGGGCAGCAAACGCTTGAGAGCTTTCGTTGCCAACGTCAGAAGGAATTTTATCTCACCCTGGATAAGGAAGTTTAGTGAACGAGAAGTTATAATAATGCTTTTAAAGCGAGTTATTGCAGCTTTAAAGAGTTACATTTTATGGCACGTTTTAGGAGAACGTTCTTATGTTAAAGTAGATTATTTATTTAAAAGATTATGTTTATAGAGAAATTAAAAGATTTTCGTATCGTAATATATTAAGCACGCCTGCAAGACTAAATGTTCTTTATTATAGCACCATGTTCGTGAAGCAAATGACATTTTTTTGTCCCAAAACCCACGCTCAATTGCTTTCTTCTGCTCAACATTTTCCCTTAACTGTAACCCTAATAAAAATGAAAATTTATTTTTCCGCCCATGCGCACCCACACACGGCACCACATTTCACGGAAGCAAGTCACGCAACAGGCGGTTGTCGTTCGTCGTTCATTGTCGGTTTCACTAATTCATTCGTCCTTATAAATGCATCCGGCACACACTGGCCCACCGGCACAAACCCATTTCCAATGAAAACGACCAACCCACACGCTACCGAACGTCCCTAATCGAGCAATACGTTAAAATATTCAAAGAAATTGTTTTCCACCCGACCCGACCTGGCGCCTTACCTGACGCTCCTCTTCTCTTCCCCATTCCCTTCACATCCTTCAAAAGATCAATGTTGTGCACAGTTGCACGATACGAGTGAACCAAATGGTGTTAAGTGTATTTATTTGTTCATCTTTACCACGTGCTACCGCGTTATTGCGTTCGCAAACCGTTTTCCATAAATGAGCTAATGATTGTGAAACTGGAAATGGGGAACGAGCGGCCCATCCACTTCACTTATGAGGCTCGTAAAGTAACAATTGAAAGTAAAACCAGGTTCCTCTAAAGGGCGCTCATAAAAAAGAGCGCACTGCTACGCTAAAGTGATATGTGTGCACGCAAAACACACTCACGAACGGTTGAAGGCAGGTCCTTCGTTTGCGTGTTGCCGTGCGTTCTTATCACACCGTTTCGATCGGGTACGCAATAGGTTGGGATGATTGTGTACTGCACATTATGAAGTCCATTTATGGGGTGAAGAGAAAGGAAAAAAGGAAGGCAGTGAATGGAAATGAATCGGTTTTTTATATTATTTTTACTAACATGGAAGCAATGGATGGTACTTATCTTTGATCGTTGTAATTTTTATTCAAACATCGTGGTGGTTATTTTCAAGAGCCTTTTTTCAGAAGTTTGCCATTCTGCCTAAAATTTGACAATATGAAACTCTTGAGGGCTGTAATGTTTTGTATTTTGAATAAGATTTAATTTGACTCACTAGGTCACATAACTCTTAATATTTCAAGCATGATCGCCGCTTACAGAGGTTAAAATGCATTCATAGTTCATAGAGATACCTTGTGAGGGTAAAACTTCAAAGTGAGGCGTTAATACTTAAGATACTTATTGATGGTAGAGTTTCATATAGAAATCAGAGGTTCTGATGAGGACAGAGCTGCCTGGTGAGGACAGAGCTACTTCCTAGTGAGGGCAGAACTTCATACTGAGGACAGGTAATGTACAGTGCGATAGCTACCTAGTGAGGACAGAGCTACCAAATTAGAGCAGAGCTTCATAGTGAGGACAGTTCTATTTTGTACTAGATCTAGTACCACGCTTGAACGAATACCAAGTGAACTCAAAACTATTTTGTGAGGATAAAGGTACATAGTGCTAGGTTCATAAATCTAACTAGTTGAAGAATCCAGTGAGGGCCCTAGATTGGCCTCTCAGGGAGGCCATAGATCGGAAGGAGAAGCACCTCAGTGAGGACAGAGCTATTCTGTGAGAGACAGAGGATAGTGATGAAAGAATTATCTAGTAAGGGTAGAGTTCCTTTGTGAGAGTACAGTTTTATAGTGAGAACAGAACTACTATGTGAGGGAAGAACTACCCAGTCAGGGCAGATCTACCTAGTGAGGATAGAGCTACCTAGTAAAGATAGAGCTGCTTAGTGAGGGCAGATCTTTGTAGTGTAGTTAAAGATACCTAGTTCTATGAGAGCTATCTAGTAAGTGCAGAGCTTCAAAATAAGGACAGATCTAATTTGTTAAGGAAGAGCTTGCTAGTATGGCCAGAATTATCAAGTGAGGGTAGAGCTTCATGGTGAGAGCAGTGCTTCATAGTGAAAATGCAGCTATCTAGTAGAGAAGCGTTATCTAGTGAGTGCCGATCTAAAAACGCCAAAGTATGACAGAGCTACCTAACAAAGGACGGAGCTTCATAGTATGTCCAGAACTTCCAAGATAGCCATACCCACCTAGTTCTGTGAGAGCTTCATAGTTCATATCTAGTAGAAGAGGGTTATCTAGTGAGTACCAATATAATATGGCAAGAGTTACCTAATGAAGCCAGAGCTACTCAGTAAACGCAGAGGTACCTAGTGAGGCCAAAGCTAACTAATGAAGACCGACCAACCAAGTGAAGATAGAGCTACCTAGTGAGGGGAGAACTAATTAGTGAGAGCATATCTAGCTACCTAGTAAGGACAGAGATTTATAGTATGACCAGAACTATCTGTGTGGTCAGAGTTAGCTGAATAGAGTCGAGTAAACTATAAAGTACAAAGCTTCAAAGTGAGCTTTGAACTACCTTTTTAGAATAAAAGAGTATGCTAAGAGCGTTTACTGTCGTTGCCGCTAAATTTTGCCTCTTATTCACCTAGTTTGATAGGGCTTTTGAAACAGTTGACACTGTGCATCGGTTTTTAATTCAATAGAACACATTTTTGGCTCTTGTTCATATATAGTTGTTTATCAATCAAGTAATCCGCAACCTAGTATCAATAAGTCTAGAGAGTCTTTATGTGGCTGGCCAGGTACGTCATTAAGCCAAGTATAAATAGACAAAAATAATGCAATAATGTACTCGTTCAACTTTAATAAAAAACCGATTTAAAAATATGTTTTCGACAAACCACCCACAGAACGAAAGCTTCGTCTTGAGAAGCAGAGGAAACAAATATGTGCATACATTTTCCCCTGCAAGCAATCAAAAGAAGTTCTCTGCATACTTTGCTCGTAAATTGAAATTTGCTCTCAAACAATCTTGCCGATCGTAGCAAACCTTCGCTCCATAGAAAACACACTCCGAAGTAACGATGAAGACGTATAAAGTCAAAGACAGCGCTACCATATCGCCATGGTGATATGCGGTAACCATGATAAGGACCACCGCTACTACTGTCACGACATATGAGCTCTCCATACGAACGGCTGATGAATAAAACTGCCACCCTAACGTCTATCTACCCGGAAGCCATGGTCTCCCATTCCACCCCAAACCCACACCAGGTAAATAATCCTTACCTTACCACCTGCCACAACAGTCGAGTTACTTCGGGAAAAGAATAAAGAGACCCATTCGCTACCTGTACATACCGCGTTTGGAGGCTTTTTGGATGGAGATACGTTTCGAAGGTTAAGGCACTGCACCATACACCGGTTGTCTCATTTATTCCGTGGGATATCGCCATACCGTTGTAAGGCGCTCGGCTTGGTAGCCTACTTTCCAAAAAGCGCTAGGCTTAACCTTCTCCGGACCAGACCTATTCAACCCACACACAGCCACACTGTGCCAATAAACTTCAACGACGTAATATGTGGCGTTTGCTTCCCGTCGTTTGCTTTTGAAGCGTTTCTTTCTCCCAAACCCAAGGCTCGGAACAATCAAACACTTTCTCCACATTTGCTCTTTTTTGCAGATCTTGCCTCAACCTACATGCCACCGGGTGGTGGTACAAACACACCTGGGTGATATTTGTCTGTCTTGTTTATGGTCGGGGATGTGTCGGGATGCCATTTCTTGCTAGCGTGTCTTCACCGTCTGGAGAAAGCAGGCGGAACGAAAAGAACCACCCAGCTAAAGCACTCCGTAAAGATGGTCTGATTGCGATAAAGCTGTCCTTAAGTTCCGTACCGGTAGGATGTCCGTACACTCCGTGGGCTCAGCACTCAACGGTTTGTTGCTCTCCCGTGTACGAAACTCTGGCGAACGACGACGTCTTCGATTCCACCTTAGGGCTGATAGCAAGCACACGAAGGAACGGTTTAATGGCACGCAGAGCGACCAAACTCCGTCCGTTGCTTCGGCACGGTGTGCAGAGCATTTAACGCATGGTAATTATTGGAGCCTATGTTTATTCGTCGTATAAATATATTTCCACCAACACCGGGTCGGTGTGCCAGGATACGAACTAGCGTCTCTACGACGGCCAAAGAAACTCTTGAAGCATAATTACACGGTACGATTGCTTACATGTAGCAACGGTAGAAATCATTTCCCCGTACCGGCAGGCGCCTTCTGACTCATGGTTTTAGAGCGCTGGGAATGAACGAGCGTTTAAGAAGCTTCGGAAGCTCGAGGGTAATTTAGTCATTTACATTTAATAAAACACGAAACGGCATACGATTGGATGGACGGCAGATGAGCGTGAGGGTAAAAGCTTTCAAATGGAACCATCTTACGGGTCGGTACGGTCGTTCGAAGCCATTAGTTAAAATGATTAGATGAAGACGATTTCTGCATATTGAATTATGCACACGTGGTTCATCCGGGACCGTCGAAACCATTATCGGGGCTTTAAATATGTAAAATCAATGATCGCGCTGAGTGAAAATAAACATTTTCACTTAGATAATTAAGATTACTGATAAGATCTCTGCCATTAACAGTAAAACAAAAAACAAGCGTAAAAGCTTATTTAAATTTCTTAAATACAGTAAAGGACAGAGTGAAATGTAATTAATTCCTCTTTCGTTTCGCCTCTTTCGTTAATGTTATAATATCTCAAGTGTCTCTGAGTATTGTGTTTGTAATTAAGAGATTTGCAGATAAAAGTACGTTCTGTTGTCTTGTGTCAAATGACACAGTGGAAGTGTTTAAAAGAAAACGAAAAATTAAGTCAACAAACCCCCTAAAAAGAAAATCGTTCTGTACACGTTACAGCTGTATACCTACATATCTTGAAGACGCGATAGGTGGCGTTGACGGAATAGTAGAATAAAACCATCTTTACATCTGATTTTCATGCTTCATATTTCTGTTAGGTATAACCCTACTAAATTTTGGTAAATATATGTTCAACATCTCAACTTTGTACAACAGTTTGGGCTTTATAAAAAATAATAGCCATGAGAAAAGTTTTCAAAAATCACCTTTCTATTATCTAAAAATTGGAAAAAGGTAAGAGAAAAATTGAAAAACAAAAAACTTTATAGAAAAGTGTTCTTCTAATGGTTTTTGGAAATATTTTCATCACAACGTAAACAGAAACAATCTCTACTTCTATTGTCCGTCACTGAAATTATCCATATATTGTACGACCGTCGTGACCTCGTCTTACGGCTGAGATTTGTAGGCACAGTTATTATCATCTTACATTATGATAGAAGATACACCGTTTTCGAGCCCAAGTAAACACCTTCCAGCTGCATCTGAACATTGTTCAACCGTAAGTAAACACTTGACGTCCAACTAAACAGCTGCTGCCTAACTGAACTTGGTTCAAACGAAACTCAACATCGTCCAACCCCAACTAAACATTTGGCACCTCCAAACTGATATGTTTACATGACAAAGATTTAGCTTCTTTATGTTCCTTTCATTTGCAAAGATTAATAGATTAAAAATAGACTAATTTTTTTAATTCAGGCACAAGAAAATTTTATAATAAACTGCATACAACTTAAAAAACATTTTCTTCATGATGACCGCGAATTCGCTATGACCGCGGAAGACAACGATGTTACAAGAAACGAGTCCGTGGAATATAAACGTGCAATGACGTCTGGGATACAAAATGTTTAGTTGGCGTTGAACGATGTTGAGTTTCGTTTGAACGAAGTTCAGTTAGGCAGCAGCTGTTTAGTTGGACGTCAAGTGTTTACTTACGGTTGAACAATGTTCAGATGCAGCTGGAAGGTGTTTACTTGGGCTCGAAAACGGTGTACTAATTTAGAACATTGCTACAATTGGCTAACTTATTGTTCAACTAAATGTTGAGCTACAAATTCTGTAAGTTTGTGAAATGTTTGCTGATTATTTTAGTAGTGAACAAGAAACTTGATGTGTGTAGTTTAAATTCCGTAAAGGCGTGCTATGCGAATTCGATGACAATTCGAGCTTTTATGCTGAGCAGCTAGCGTGACAGAACAATATGTTTGTCTAATAAGTCAGTTTTGAGCATTTGTGAAACACTATATTTGCCATAATCAAACCTATTATGTATTGAACCATAAATAGTACCAAATTTAAATATAATTGAGCTATTTATAGTGTTAGCTTAGCTCTTTTTTCTACAAATATTCTTTCAAGAATTGTAATCCACAAAACAAATTAAAAAGTTTGCCAAGTCACGAGTAAAATGTTACCATTAAATCCCAATGAATAAGGAATAAAAAAAATAGTTTGCATATATTGCAGATGACATTTAAATGCTGTAAGAAATTGACAGTTTGGTCAAGTTGAGTGAAACAATTGCGATAAACATTGTATACTATCTGTCTTGGCATACTTGTCGGATCTTGTCTTAAATATATATTTACAGGTCCCATCCAACAGCATCCTGAACATCCTTAAATAATACAACGAAATGATTATTGCAGCTAGATATACGCCCTTTCATTATCGCTCTTTATCACATTGCCAGTGCTCCAACTCTCGGTTCATTGTATCGATTTTAATTGTGTGGTTCTCTAAATCTGCATATGCACCGCAACGCTCCGCAACAACCAGCACACACCATCAACACAACAATGAAGGATGGATATCGATCAACACGTCACCCGGTCTGATTTATCGTCGGTCTGACTCCATCTTCCCATCGCTAACGACCCAATCAATCCGGACACCGATGTCATCGTAACAACACTTGCCTGGCTGGCACTGGCTCTCCCGTACCCGGTCCTTCCTACCTCCCTCCACAGAAGACACAGAAAAACAGACCGACTTGTTCATTTCATGCTGCAATTCAATCACTTCCGATCCACTTACCATCATCGGTATCCGGTTTTGTTCCGACAGCCACTCGGGCTGGTGACCGTGCCCGTGGTTCCGGAACACTCGCCCACACCGTACAGGATAATTGCATTAAGCAGCGCTTCTTCTGTGCGCTTCTTCGGTCTATTGGCGTTCAGGGTTTGCCCTCCGGGGTCAACATTTTGTACATGTGATGTTGAATAATTCCCATCCGGAAAAAGCCTTTTCTCGGGCGATAACAAGACGCACGGTGAGAAAGAAACCTTTACCTGCCCAGGATGTACACACACCGTACACACAGCGAAAGCCTCCCGGCCAAAAGGATGTTAGTCATTCGTAAAAGATGAACCTCGTCCTGGTGCTCTTATCACGCAAATCAGCCGAACCCCAAAAAATGGCCTCCGGGCTCAGGATGTTACCGTCGTGGTGTACACCGTTCGTTCGTTCATTAAGGTCGAAAACAAGCACCACGCTCCAACGGGGAATGGGTTTTCCGTCATCGGTTGACATTCTGTGGCGGCGTAAGTAAGTGGATAATGCGTGCAGCGAGGAGCGGAAGAGGAAGAGC
>KZ062244.1:0-78756 GCA_002091835.1 Anopheles maculatus
CTGTATCGAAACGGAAAGTGATTCGTGTACTTCATGGCTTCGAGATAGTTTGGTGTCATTAGCGTCAACTTACGATACACGGCACCAAAACAACAACACAAAAACGTGGCGTAGCTTCATTTCGGATTACACATTACAATAGGGAGACACTGGGTAGTGTTTTTATCGACCCTCTTACGCTTTTCTTCTGATGGACCGCAACGAATAGCCATTGCACCGTTGAAGCCGCTTGTTGAGAGGATTTAAAAGAAGAGATAAATACTTTACTTTGGTGAATGTAAAACTGAAAGGACTTTTGGAATGGATTCTGCAATTCAAATCAACCTCGCGCCTTGCTAAATGTTTTATAATAAACTATATTTAAATGTAAATCGAAAGTAAACACGCAGGATAGCATCGTTTTTTCGAGCTACAAAACATTGTGTGATCCATTTCTAAGCACATTCCACTACCTTTCAACGCACGATTCACCACTCCCTGGGTTCCGGGGAATCGGGTCCGATTAAGCAGTGCCGTGATTAATGAAATCAAGATTACACGAGATATTTCAATCGCTGGCAGTTGCTGCTCACCCTTTTCCGGCGAGATAATTGTTTGCCACATTTGTTCGTTTGTTTTTTTCTTAACGCCAGTTCATTTCACCTCAATCATATCTTACGGTTACGATCTCTGGATCTCCTACAGATGCAGATCGAAATAATGTGAGTAAATCTGCATTGTGTCTGGGTGGCGTGAAGGGTAACTTTCTATGTCTGGTACAGTTGTTGAAAGCCGTATTGCGGTGTGTGGTTGTATCAAACCGTTGTGCCCTAATCCACCTTCCTGACAGACAGACAGCCCCCGGTTGGATGGGTTTTTTTCGGGTAAGGGAGAAAGGTGTTTCTGATTATCGCCCGCCGGACCTGGCAAAGTCGGGAGTCTCGGAGTCCAATTTTTTCCGCCCGGCTAGAATCGGAACAGACAGGCGAAGATAAAGTACGAGCTTAATCAAGCCCGGAACGAGGATGATAAATATTCCGGTTGTTCGGGAATGGAGTTATGGTCCGTTGCTCGTGACGCAGCTGAAAGACGGGATGAATTTCTTAGAATGTTTGTATACGGCAGGCCCGCTCTTCACCAAACACGCCCAACAACCAAAACTTTAAAACCACTTACTGCCCTCAATTTTGGGTAACGTTCATTTTCCGGGCCCGAAACGTTCTGGCGCGTATCATCCGCGGATCTCTGTTCTGCTTTTATGACCGTTCCGAGCGTTACGATTCACGCTCGTTCGTTGCACAAACCAGCGCACTACACCACAAAATAATCAACAAAAAGCTTCACAGCGAGCTTTTTTTTCTTGGTGTTGCCTTTTCGAAGGTTTTAGTTTCAGATGATCTCTTCTGTGCGGTGAGCGCATCTGATGCCATGTCGAACGGTTCCTTTTGCGGTTCATTTCTTCCGGTACGACGAGAACGGCGCAAAACTTTATGATACAGATGGTTGGCCAATACTTTTGTACGTTACGCTCGACACGCTGGAAGCTGAGCGGGGGAGTTGGTATTATTCTGCGCTTCTCAGAACAGAATGAGCGTTCCTCCGATGGCAAATAGCTCGGATGATGAGCCAGAAGCTGCATAAATTATAAATCCCGGTTTGGGAAATTCAATTTTCTTCTGATGCTCGCGCTGGAGGATTGAAGTTTTCATTGGGTGACCAACGGGCGTGCCAACCCCCGGTACGTGAAACAATTCTCGAGCTAGTCAGAGCAAAACAGGTTGAATTACACACTTTTTTTGTTTTGTTCGCTAACCTTCAAAACGGAAACGATGAAGTTGTCGCGAATTGTGTGTGTGTGTGTGTGTGCGTAGCCCATTTTTCTGGTGACTCATTATTATTGCGTCTGAGCTATAAATCACCCCGGTTCACTGGAGCATCGTGCTTTGATTGGGCGTCGGACGAGAGAAACTATCATTAAATCTAGCTCAGCACAAGACGAACTTCTGCGACAAGTTCCAGCTTTTCGGGACCTCACAACTATCCACGGCACGCAAAAAAGAAACGAGTTTTCTGGGCATAATAATTATTCATCGTTTATCTCCGGTTCGGTGAAGTGTTTCGACGTGCAAAAATGCACCGACCGACCTGTGGTTGCGAGCGCAACCAAGTTTGTTCCGGGCTACTGTCCCATCCCGCACGACTAATGAGCACGACGCGAATGTAAGCATACTCATGCACAGCACGCGAGGAACCATATTGGAGAGCGATTTTTAATTGAAAATGGTAATTAAAATTGATCAACATAATTGCAAACGAGAATCAATTTACGCGAATTCGTTCTTTACGGTAGCTCGGTTTCTTAGCGCAACCCTATCGAGCGAAGTTCCCAACCAAAAAGAGGTTTAGGAAACGCCTCCGGGAACACGCAACTACCCTTTTTTTGGCTCTTGTTTCAGTGGCAAAATAGTGCTTCTACCTAGCCACCCGATCTTGTCCTCATAAACTCACTTATGTAACAGTCAAGGTCAGGGTGTAGTGGGGCCCAGCAAGACTCTCGGAGCTTCAAGCTGACTGCCTGGAAGCTATGGGACGAAGTCTGTGTAAAAAGTCGGTGTGAAGTTCGGCTGGCCACAGCAACTGGGGAGTTTTAATGCCTCCCCAAAAATGGATGCGACTCGTTCTTATTGTTCGAAGTCTCCGGCGTTCTCTGGTGTCTTAATCTGTTATGACCGTTCCGAGCGTTACGATTCACGCTCGTTCGTTGCACAAACCAGCGCACTACACCACAAAATAATCAACAAAAAGCTTCACAGCGAGCTTTTTTTTCTTGGTGTTGCCTTTTCGAAGGTTTTAGTTTCAGATGATCTCTTCTGTGCGGTGAGCGCATCTGATGCCATGTCGAACGGTTCCTTTTGCGGTTCATTTCTTCCGGTACGACGAGAACGGCGCAAAACTTTATGATACAGATGGTTGGCCAATACTTTTGTACGTTACGCTCGACACGCTGGAAGCTGAGCGGGGGAGTTGGTATTATTCTGCGCTTCTCAGAACAGAATGAGCGTTCCTCCGATGGCAAATAGCTCGGATGATGAGCCAGAAGCTGCATAAATTATAAATCCCGGTTTGGGAAATTCAATTTTCTTCTGATGCTCGCGCTGGAGGATTGAAGTTTTCATTGGGTGACCAACGGGCGTGCCAACCCCCGGTACGTGAAACAATTCTCGAGCTAGTCAGAGCAAAACAGGTTGAATTACACACTTTTTTTGTTTTGTTCGCTAACCTTCAAAACGGAAACGATGAAGTTGTCGCGAATTGTGTGTGTGTGTGTGTGTGCGTAGCCCATTTTTCTGGTGACTCATTATTATTGCGTCTGAGCTATAAATCACCCCGGTTCACTGGAGCATCGTGCTTTGATTGGGCGTCGGACGAGAGAAACTATCATTAAATCTAGCTCAGCACAAGACGAACTTCTGCGACAAGTTCCAGCTTTTCGGGACCTCACAACTATCCACGGCACGCAAAAAAGAAACGAGTTTTCTGGGCATAATAATTATTCATCGTTTATCTCCGGTTCGGTGAAGTGTTTCGACGTGCAAAAATGCACCGACCGACCTGTGGTTGCGAGCGCAACCAAGTTTGTTCCGGGCTACTGTCCCATCCCGCACGACTAATGAGCACGACGCGAATGTAAGCATACTCATGCACAGCACGCGAGGAACCATATTGGAGAGCGATTTTTAATTGAAAATGGTAATTAAAATTGATCAACATAATTGCAAACGAGAATCAATTTACGCGAATTCGTTCTTTACGGTAGCTCGGTTTCTTAGCGCAACCCTATCGAGCGAAGTTCCCAACCAAAAAGAGGTTTAGGAAACGCCTCCGGGAACACGCAACTACCCTTTTTTTGGCTCTTGTTTCAGTGGCAAAATAGTGCTTCTACCTAGCCACCCGATCTTGTCCTCATAAACTCACTTATGTAACAGTCAAGGTCAGGGTGTAGTGGGGCCCAGCAAGACTCTCGGAGCTTCAAGCTGACTGCCTGGAAGCTATGGGACGAAGTCTGTGTAAAAAGTCGGTGTGAAGTTCGGCTGGCCACAGCAACTGGGGAGTTTTAATGCCTCCCCAAAAATGGATGCGACTCGTTCTTATTGTTCGAAGTCTCCGGCGTTCTCTGGTGTCTTAATCTGTTTTTGGAAGATGTATGGGAGTAAAGGTGACAAGACGATGATGATCTGCGCAGCAAAGAAGCTTCTGTGATCTAACGTTTCTTAGGCGCTTTGAAGATGATCACCTTTTAGAGAGGTCGGAGCTCAAGGTTGAATATTTTATTGTTTTGTGAAATAAAGAGATTAACAATAGTATGTAGTGAGCTTTTAGTGAGATATATTTGGTGGGATGTGTGAGAAAAAGAGTTGATTGCAACTTATGAGAAACACTAACTACTAAATGTAGTTATTGTTTTAGGACACCCAGCAAAGTTTGTCCAAAAATGGCATTTCAGCGTATCTTGCAATGTATTCAACAAACTAAACTTATCGTTCGTTACAATTCCCTCACACGATCAGAAACTCATCAAAGAACGTAAATTAGTTCCCAAGGTCACCCAACAAGTCACCAATAATCGCCAAAAACCTGTACCTTCACTCCGGCACTCCGATGTATACGTCGCGAATATCGCACCGATCCGGCGCAGGCTAAAGGTTATCACCATTACGGTAGGGGATTTAGCAAAATGGCCACGCGGACATCAAACGATCCAAAGTAGCGCTGATCCCATCAGTGTTCTAATGAGGTCCCTTTTCCATGCTTCACGCGGCCTCCTAATGGGTGAACATTAATTTGCATCTAATTTTCGACGCACAACCTAATCGATGCTCCGGTTAAGAGTTTGAGCCATTTTCTTTCCAACTCGTGCCCAGGGCATCGACGCTGGTTTGGGGCCATAAATTTTACGTGCGATGTTAGCCAATTTCGTTGCAGAGCGTGTGCGTACGATCGATGAGAATGAAACAACAGGAAATTGTTAGCGCTGTTCAACGCCATCGTATTAGGCGCCGTGGGATGGATGACTCGTGCGGTAGAACGTACCGATTTTGGCTCGCGGGATGGTCGAAAGAGAAAGAAAAAGGTCAAGATAAAAAGTCTCGGGTTGAGATCGTATCCGGCAGAGCCGGTGGCGACAGTTCGCTAATTTAGAGTCGGTTGGGATAGTTTGACATTTGGTAGAGGTCCGGCTGAAGACGTTCTCCCCCAAAAAAGAAGCGCGATCTGTTTGAAAGTTGTGAAACAAAGCGCGGCTCTACCGTTCCCATATCTGGGCGATCGTCTGATGCGATACAGCTACAAGAGGTGCGAATTCTGGGTGTATGTGTGTCGGTCTGAGAATATCCAGATAGAAACCAGTAAGCGAAAATTTTTATCTCCCCGTTTGCAAGCTTCCTAAGCCGTTAAAGATCAGCGATCGTGTCGGTTCTACTCATCAAACTTTTATAGTTACCGAACCGGATCTTTCTGGACGGTGACGGCTTCTCGCTCGGTTTCGTTAAGCTTCCTTTCATACAGGCGTCACCGGCATTCGGGGAAAAGTTCAAAACTCTTATCCGAATGAAATTGAGATCTCGCCAAACAAAGTCTTGCCTTGACTTTTACTTTTCACCCATGCATCCGACGCGTCGGGACTGTTCCGCTAGGGTGGATCCACGATCATGACATATTCCAGACCTTTTTTTTTGCCGTGAGTCATCTCCGTGCAACATCCCAAGTCGGATATCTCGCGCACTTTTGAGCACTGCAGCCTCTTTTTGCCTCGTTTGCCGTTGCGAAATGGCAACGCTATTGCAACGCTCATCTCTGCCATTACCTCGCGGAGCACGCGTGTGATCATCGACCGGGCAAACCACAATTCACAAGTGTCGAATTTGAAAGTCCGCACAATTGAAAGCCTTTTTACCGACGAGGACGGTCATCCATCCGGTTTTGGTTTCCGGTTCCAATAAGGGAATGTTTGGAAGCCGCTCGCCAAAGATGCTGGACATTGCCATTGATCTACTACTGCTGCTGCCCAAGGTGCAACGCACTCTCTCGCTAAGGTGGGCCCCGGCGTCTAAGCCTCGTTCCCGGCCCGTGTCCAAAAATGGGAAAATTGCCCCGAGATGGGAAAAATGGTGCACTTTCTCGCCCAGGCAGGAGTGAGGAGTGCAAGAGAAAGGTCTTGGGGTGGCGTTCGGGTGTCGAATGAGTCTGGAAGTGACTTCTCGAACGGGGCGAAGTACTTGACAGGTCGTTGGGCCGTCCCTCTAATACTGTCGAGAGGGTGATTTTTATTTTATTTTATCCGACCGACAACCCCATTTAAATCTTTCTCTCGCTCGCTTCCCCAGTTGAACACATCCGAGAATCAATCACGCTTCAATGTGTCAAGCACAGAGCATGGATTATATGTGCACGTGTGTGTGTTTGTTTGCAACTGCAAAAGCATTTCCATTTTAAATCGTTCATTTTCCATTTATCGCTGTGTCCAACATTCAGTGTACGTGCGGGGCCCCAGGACCAGTCGGGTCGGTTTGTTTGAGTGATCGAGCGTGAAACGGTGCACGATTTGTCGATGCATATTATGTTGCGCCCCACCGTTGGGAAGCGATTTATTTTGAGCGGTTTTTTTTGTCTTCTTTAAACTGAGCTTGTTGGATAGTTTATAAAACACACGGAGCATGAGACGAAAAAAAAAACGAGAAGCCATTGAGATAAAGCGTGGAAATTCGTCCTCGCTGATGGACACGGATGGACTGACTGATGGGTTTGTTATTTACAATTTTTAGTGCGCTGTATCACATGCACAGGAACAGTAAAACATTAAAAAAGCCATGCGAATGAAATGTCCATCAGGGTAAAATTGATTCCGGTAGCATTATGTTTTGTTTGTTTTTTGCTGCTCTGTTTGTGTAAATTGGTAACATCGGTGTGGATTATAATCCGTCAATCAGTCACATGTGTAAAGAGGAGGATAAGGGGTAAAAAAAATATTGAGAGAATTTGTGTTTTTAAAACATGAACATAATTAACAAACAAATGGTGTTTTTCTCATGAACTAATCAAACACAGAGTAAAGAAAATACAGTGGCTCTCAAGTGAAATGGGACACCCAATCGAGACTATTGCAATTTGGAGTTGTTTAGGGTACAAATGTTATGAGATATTCTCTTTTATTTTGCAAGCATGCATATGTTATTAACGTATTAATATTTTGATAATAGTTCACTAAACCAAACTAATTTATATTGTATTTACGTCTTGAAACGCAATAACCTACATCAATATTAATTCAAGAGATGTTAAAATTGATGAAGTGATTGTGATCATAACTAATTTTTGAAGCGTTAAAACTGACGCTACGGATAATTTTTAAGGTGTCCTAATTTTAATGAGAATAAATTTATATTTACCACAATAATAAATTAATAACGCTTCGCACGTCTTAATGTGTTTCCCTTAAATAATGTTTTAAAAACATGGAAACAGCATGCCAGCAACTTACGCTTCACGCATGTCCAATTTCTTTGACCAGTTTTTCGATCAATTTGCCCAGCCCCGGCCCCGACGAGTTCAGCTCACATTCATTGCTCTGCGTACGGCGCACTTTTACTTTTCAATCTCACAAAGAGCAAAGAGATAAATCTTCCCTCTACACCGAATGGAATTGAAATTTTACGTCCGACCGTGTGTGAGTGTTGAGCTGGTTCAGTTTTTGTCTGTCTGTATACCAACTCCCCGTTTGCTTATCGTTAACCGATTGCAATCAAACGAAAGGTGCAAAAAAAAGGCATATAATTTCCGACTCAAACTCCGTAGCAAAAACTAACCGCTTAGTGGGATGCCTGAACACATAAAACAAACATCGGAAAGCTGGAAGTTGAAGTAAAAATCTCTTCAAAAACGAAGCATTTGCATTCGCACGAATGTGCTCCACATAAAGACTCGTCATGCTTTTCACGGACAAATGATAGCTCGCTTTTCCTCGCATACACTTTTGGAGCGGAAACGATCCTCCTTTACGTAACCCACTCGCTCGGGATTCCCCAAAAAAAAGAAAAATCAAATCCAAAATGTGCCCGATGGCAAGGTCTTTTCATTTCATTACCGTCCCGTACCGTTGGTTGAGTAATGGACTAGCGAAGAAAGTGAATTTTCGCTTCCATTACGATTTGGCCGGTTTCAGGCATACAGACGCATCACGCACGTGTCATGTGGGCGAGAGAGAGAGTGAGAGCGTCCAAAAAAGTAGTCGCAAATAAAATACTTTCCTTTTGATTGACGGAGAGACGATCATCATGTGGATCTGCTTCCCCGTGGTCCACATATCGTGTCGTTCGTATACCTTGCGGGCGCGTATCAAGAAATCCTCCCACTGAACCGGCGCGTTCCGGAGTGGCGATTCTTCGCGTTCGTGTCGGTATGTTGTCGGTGTTGGGTCCACAGGGTGTAGCTTCCTGCGCTAGCTGCGCGTCTATCGACCTTTTGCGCTGTGTGCGCACGAGAGCGCGCTAAATCGCAGCACAACGCAACGCGAGTTCAGCGTACGCTTGGCAACCGTCAGGGAAACATAATCAACATGCCGCGAACTGTTTGCAACTCTACTGCTGCTCAGGTACAGCAGTATCGGAAATGTTCGAATGCGTGTCGGCGGCCCTGTTGCCTGTCTGTTGCCGACCGGCGTAGATTGAATGCACATTTTGGGGAGGCGCAACTTCAAGCTGTTCGATAAGGGTAATAAACTTGGGGAGTTTACGATCGTTACGCCAAGAGCACGATCTAGTTTGGATAATCAGAGTTCCAGATCGGGTGCTTGGTGCGAGCGTCAGAGCTTCGATCTGCTATGTAACGCTCCATAACGCACAGTCGTCCTAGGCGTTGGAACTTGTTTTCTCGGCAGTTGGTTGTTCTACTAGAGGGCCAACGGGTGGCCCTCACCATGTTCGATGAACGTACTGACGGCTAGAAATCGTGGCACGCGTCCCCCCAACACACCCAAACGGCGTCGTCTCGGTGCAAGTTTGGGGCGCGCGCGATTCGAAAGGAAAGAGAAAGGCCACCACCAGGCCTCCAAAAGTGGCTCCCAAGTTTCTGTGTTGGTACTTGCAGCTTGCAGCAAAGTCTCCGGCACTGCATCCACACCGGGGGGCTCCAGTGACTTTCGGGTCAAGTGATTGTTCCGTTGGAGCACTTCTAACGATCGTTCGCTGTGTTTGTTTGATGAATGGAGCTTCGGATCAAAAGTTTTCGGTGGCCCGGCAGAACCCGGCAGCACGGCCAGATAGCAATCAACATTTCATCGGGGCGGGAGTTGTGTGTTCCGAACAGATTTACCGACTTGCCCTTCGGTTGTGTGTCGTTAGCGGAACAGATATAAACAGTCTTCATCGTTAGACGTGCGCCACCGTACCGGTGTATCTGTGCGGTGTATATAAATTTGATGCACCGTGCGCACAGTAACTTCGCCATCCGAGTACGCGTGTTGAGTGAGAAGAAGTGTCCAACCGACCCGGCTGTAACATAAATATTGTTACTTCTTGCTTCTTCTACATACCTCCCACCGAAACCGGCACACACTAGGCAACACCATGAGCAACTCGGAAGCGTGTAATGTACGTTTTTAAGTGTGGCTGTGCTTTTTGTTTCGGCTTCTTACTTGCCAACTTCGACACCACATGTTTGCGTTGATATTAGCGAAGGGTGTAATTTTCTTCATGCATTCCCGCGGGGCGTCGAGCACGAAGCATTGTACAATGTTCTACAATGATGGTACGGGATCTAATCAGTGGAGCGTAGTAGCAGCAGCACTAGCCCGAGGACAGGCAGGTTCACGCGGAAGATTGCAAACTGTTTTTCATTCCTCTCTCTCTCTCTCTGCTCATGGTTGTAAAGTACATTTAATTTGTTGCGATTAAAAGGTGAACGATGGATAACGATGAAGATATTATCGCGTGTCAATTGGCGATATTTATCACGTATGTGCTTTAATGCTGTGATGTAATGGATGCGCTGTTTTAGTATTGGGCGATGTTTTTGGTGCAATCCAATGCTTCATCAACTATCGATAAAGATGTTGGAGAGGAGGAATCACGTAGAGCTACAAAGATGTGCTCTAACGCGATGGTAGTGTGCTACTCCTATTCTGTCTTAAGTTCTCTTTATCCACTTTTGGACCTATCTACTTGGTATGTCAGAACTTTGAATCGTCTAGACAAGGTAGCTAAGGTTCCATCAGACTTTCAAGCAAGACACCTTGATTCTGTTTGATACGATTTTGTTATCCCGATATCAATTCGTCACAAGCGTTTTGAACTTCAAATTGCTAACAAGCGGAAATCTCAGTTGGAGATCTCCCATGATAGTACATATGGAGATGTTCTGACGAGTGCCATATTATAAGACATATGTGACGATACGAAAACTTCAAATTAAAAGCTCTATAGAAGTCTTCTTGCTTCGATACACCACGATTTGCTGTAATTCTTTCCAGAGAAGATCATGCCACAGTAAACCTAGGCAAGATTTCCAGCATCTGATCTGAGGTCTTGAAGTTAGAATTTGTTTTATGCTTAGTTTCTACGCTCTCCTAAGGTTTTTGCTCCAAAGTCCTAAGTCCACAGTCAGTCAGTCTAGTTTTTCAGCACCAAATCTAGTCCTATCTGATGCGTACAGAGAATACATTTAGACAGTATGAGATCGTAGTAGAGACTCATTCTAGCAAATTCTTCAGACATTGAGCTCCAGCTGTCCGTTTAAAGCTTAGCTGAGATCTCGATCGGTCTAAAAGCTTTCTCTGATCTTCATTCAACCGTTGTCTTCAAGGAACGTTATCTAATTTTCTCCAAGAGTATTATAGTCCAAGTATTTCTTACTAAATTTTGTTAATACATAGAAGTTTATCAGCCATCAATACGAAACTTATCCATCCAAAACGCTACATTTCGCTCACTGGTGATAACGGTAACTGGATGTCTTCCCAATTCTGCACCTAAAAATAACTACAACCACCTACCTTTTCGGCACGGTCATCCTGCGATAGCGAAGCAAATAATCCATATCGAGGAAAGGTTTGAAGAAATTTTTCGAGGTTTGGTCTCCAACAAAAAAACTCCAGGCTGCAGTTGAACCAATCACTTAGCACCCTCGCTTTCGGTGATCGTTTCTTTCGCCTTGGGGTTAGCAATTGAACGCGCACTAAATAGCACTAGCTGGCCAATAATTTCACGGTAGCTTGTGAAAATTTTGTTAATGAATCACACCCACAGATATTCACTCGCACACTTATAAAACTACACAAACACACACATACACACGTACAAAAGCACACGATCTTGCTGGGGATGACACTTTCGACAACTGTAACCCTCGCTTCGGCCGGAAGATAAATTCCGGACCGGATTGTACCACTTTTAACAGGGTGCCCCGATCGAACCGGCACGAAACCTTTCACCGAATCACACTATTTTCGCCAAACTGAAGATGATATCCGGTTCCATTACGCTTTGTAGGAGATGAGCATTCTTAAGGTCGATATTTGCTGCTCATCAAAATTGCGGCACTGGTGGGCGATTTCGCGAAATCACCTTGCTTTAATCACACTACCGGCACGATCCTGCCCACTTTAGTCGACCACCGCTATGTCCGTGAAACACGACGGGAAGCGAATTGACAAAGTGTTTCGCCGAAATTTAATCACTTCACTCACGAAAATCGCAGGGATTAAGGGATGTTGGTTAACAAACTGTTGAGAGCTTGATCGTGGCGAAGTTGGATGGACACGGAATCGCTTTTGGGTTTTGGTCGTCGTCGTGGTAAGCTGTTGCAACCACGCTCGGCTTACCGTTTGCCAATGATTCGCACGCAACAGCAAAGCTTTGGTGGCACTTGCAATTTACGGCAACCCACGCGTACACTCCCGGGCTGGCAATTCTGGATGGAAGTGATGGAACAATTCGATTTTCACCGCTTTACTCGATTTGTCAGGAAACCGCGTTGCGGAAGGTTAAAAATATCCCTCAAGAACCCGTTTTTCGTTTGCGACGATTCGATTTGCAGCCTCAGCTGTGTGTCGGTAATTCAAGATTCTTCTGTGTGTACGTTTTTGTTAAGCTTGACAAGAACACTTTTTTGCTTCCAACGAAGATGAGCTCTTCCCAAAGTGCTTTGGCCTCAACCTCACTCACTCGCTCTCTCTCACGCTGGCGTGCACGCAACACGGTGCGTTGCGAACTGTTCCGATTAGCGTTCGCGGTTTAACTGAGGAGCTGTTTACGGTAATTTTTCTGTTTATTTCTTCCGTCTGTTCGAGTGGCATACGGAGCCGGCCAACGAATGCGGGGAGAGACCTACATTTCTGCCAACAACATCGTGCCGGCCATCTCGCTCTCACGAACCCAGAAGGCGCGCCTGTTGCTTGGTGGCGCTGCTGCTTTTGGAGCTTTCCTGCTGTGGCGCGCATATGCTTTGACTCCCACTACTGCACTGCAAATATGCAACGCATACAGAGGCATACACCATAGGCGGGGGGTCCAGATGGATGTTACTGGGAAGGCAATACAAACGCACGCACACACGCCGACGAAGGCCCCATGCTGTTACCGAGACCCGCTTTTAACAGCTGTTTGGTACGCGAACACGGTCAACGCCATGTGACTCTGGGGCTGGGGTAGGTTTATGCTTCGGTCGCGTGTTTTTTTTCTCTCGTTGGTGTGTTTGTGCATGAAAACCACTTCGGAAGCTTTTAATCGGTAGGGGAGGTTCGTCGCTTGCTCGTCTAGTCCGCGATCGTTCGTTCGGTTGTGCGTCGAAAGCTTTTTCTGCGTCGCGCTGGTGCAAGTGTGTGCGTGCGGTTTAGCTCAAGTTAACGGTGGTTTTGTTTTGATCATGTTCGCACGATCGAGGTTGCACGTGGAGCCGAAACGAATCTTCGTGCCTTAAGCCACGTTTACACGGTGCGAAAGAAGGAGAATAAACTAAAATAATCTTTCGGACCATTAACGCCATCAAAAAACTAGCGATCGTTGCTTCTTTGTTTCGGTCATTCATTGGCCACTTTGTTTATTATTTTCACTTGTCTTCCTGCATCAATTTATACCCCCTCTTCTGGCGTTTGGTTTACTCTTCTCCTTTTTCATCTTCTCCCGTTTTTGTTTCTTTTCTTCTCGGTTTAGTTTTTTTCGTTAGTTAGCACTACACGCATAACTTCTTGGCGATCACGATCATCTTTCACACACTTGCGCTGCGTTTATAAATCTGTTCCACCTTCTTTCTTTTTGGTTTCCTGCTTTTGGTTTGTTTTTTTTTTACTTGAACCGCATTTACCAAGTTTCACTATATTTACACCTAAACAAAGTCCAACTTGTTTGGAGTTTTGTTATGTTACGTGTTTTTTTGTTTGTTTTTCGTTATCATTTTCATTTTGTTTATACTTATTTACTCTTTCTGCTATTCTCGACTAGTAAGGATTTCGGCTGTCTTTTCCCGAGCTGTCTTTTTTTAAAGTGCATCCCCTTGCCTTCATCCTTCCATTACATAATATCGTTTTTGCTTTGGTTTAAATGTGCAATGTGGCGAATGTTGGGTTTTTACATTCGATTCGATTGAGCATTGCGGTTGCCACACAGGATCTTTGTCCCTTCTGTTTTTTTTTTGTTGGTGCAAATGTTTTCTACTTCAGATTTGCCAAAGACGGGACAAGGCTTAGTAGACAAGTCAATGCTTAGACACAGACACACGCAGAAACATTAACTTTTTTCCTGTGTCTGGGGCTGTGTTTTCTGTTACGCAACTGCTCGGGTTTGTTCCTTATGTTATCTTCTCTTTACTTGAGTTTCTCGTTTGGTTTACAAATAGTGCACGAAAGTTATCAATTCGGTTGCCGCGTTGCATTCGACTTCCTGTGTCAGTTTGGTTATAGTAGTTATACTGCATTTTGTTCACAAAAGTAGTAGTGTGTTTCGCTGGCTTTGCGCCTACACCGAGTACTGTGCGTTTGTTCTCCACTTGTTGTTCATTATTTCTTTTTCTCTTTCCATTTCTCACTTTGTTGATCGAGCGGTTCGCTTATCCTTTTTGCTGTTCAAATAATGTGTGTGGTTTTGTTTTTACTTATTTCGTTTAGCCATTGTTTTTCCTTCTTGGGGATGTATACTGTTTCTAAATTGCTCTATGTAACACTTTGCATAAGAAAACATGCAAACACTCTCACGTTCATTCCCCACACACTTACATAAATGCACTTATGTACGATCAATATGATTGTAGAAAACAAAAGTAGAAAGATAAAGGAAGTACGTTTCTAGAAGCAGCCGCTATTTTACAAGTAGAAAATGGATCAATACGAATGTCAGCATTTGACTGAAGAGTGAGAAAGTGATAATGAGAAAATAGTGGAGTAAAGGATAGAGAAAGAGAAATAGTGAACAGTGACAGAAAGTGGATCCTGCAAGATCTGGTTTTCTATTGTAGAAGTTACCGAGGTATGCCCTTGTACAAGGGAATGCAATTTGGCAAACGAAATCTTTTTAACCAAACCCCATTAACGGATGGTGTTCCAAAGGCCTAAAAGTGTTGCAATTTAGAGTGCATTTATGTAAGTGTGTGTGTGTGGTGAGGATGAAAGTATACTGTTCGTTTTTCGTTCATGGAAAATGGCTGCAGTGTTTCACTTGTGGTGCACTTTTGTTCTACCATCTGCTCTACTATTCGAATTTTTGTTTATGCTGGTTATACTGGTTTGTTTTGTTTTTTCATTTAGCTTAATTTCATAGTTACTTCCTGTGTGTCCTTTTTTAGTCGGCATCAATTTGCTGCTTCTATATCTTTTGATTCCATTTATTTGCTTTGCTTTGACTTACTTAACAGTTCCCATCCACATAGCAACTGTCGGCTTTGGTAACGTGCGATAAGAAAAAATATATCTTTCAGCTACTGTTCAGAGCTGTTCCTCTTCTGCCTGTCGATTGTTCCGTTCGTAAGTGCCTAATGCCAAGAAAGAGCTAATTGTACGCTTTGTACGTATGAAAGTTTGCAGTGTTGCTTCTTGCCTTTTGCCCAAAATCAATGGTCGATTTACAATTTAAAGCACAATTTTACTATTTTGAAGAGAAATTTGTCTACTTTCGGGTTTCCTTTTCAATTTCTAATGAAAAATAATTTAAAATTGCCTTCTTAACTTATCAATGATCTCGAACAAAGTTTGTGGCAGTGAAGTTTTTGAGAACAGAGGGGCCTCTCTTGCCCTTGAAAGCAGTATAAACTTCAAGCAGTTCAGTTTGTTGCGACATTTTGACAGTGTGATGTAGACATTTTTGGCAATTATTTTTACTTATCTACTCCTAATATTATGAAAAGTATCGATTCAGAGTTCAAACAATTATTTAACAGTTAAATAAAACTCCAATGGGACTAAAAACCAACTCCTTCACTACTGTGCTAGTTCTGAATCAGATCCAATTTAGCAAAACATGGTAATTAACTAAAAATTATTAAAATTTGTGCTAAAATAAAAGTAAACTACCACACTATACTAAAACTATTTCCTAACGTACGATTAACAAAGGCGGTTCTTAACAAAGTGTAACAACTTCGCTTCTACTCCTCTTTTTTGCAGCAACCTTTTGTCCCACTTAGTGGTATCAACATGCGATTTCTTCACTCCCAACCATATGGAGAGTATTATTCCGTATTTAAGCTATCGTCGTCTCACCTATTTCAGCTACCGGCAATGGTAGCTCGCTGTATCTATCATTTAAAATCGAAGACAGTCGCTTATGTCCTCTCACGCTCTCTTCAGAGAGCGATATCAGAATTTTGAAACATGAGAACTAGAACGGTATGCTACACTTAGAGAACTTACCGTTCGGTTCATGTGGTAGAACCTTCCCATGCTCTCCGCTACCACGCTTCCATTCTGATTTGTTTTGTATTTTGGTTTAGTTTTTGTTTTGTTTGTTTTGTGCTTCTAGTTTTTGTTTTACGTGCTGCTACATTTGTTCAACTAGATAGTTTAAATATACTTTTTTGTGTTTCTTTGTTTTTGTTTACTTTTACTAGGAAACAGTGTTGGTGCCACGATCCCCATTCCTTATTACCAATCTTTACTGTCCCCACTCAACACTGAGAATCGGTAGCTTCGCTTAACCGGACATCTTTTCCTTTCGAATCATTCAGCCTGTTGTCTATACCCATAGCAGAATGGTGAAGTTATCAAGAGCCTTCTTTTTTGTTGTAAGGGAAAAGATCATCCCTCTTGCGGGAAAGTTCGACTTTCATTCGATTAATCTAGGGTGATCGAGTACATTCGACCTGTATAATGCTGTGGAAGGGAGATTGGCTTTATCCCCGCCATTTTCATTTGGTTTTGTTTACTGGCACCTGGATGGTGGATGACTTGTTGCGTCAACAGTCAGATCTCGTTTGACACGCTAGAACTGGGTTGTATGTACTGTTTCGCTTACCGTGTGTTTTTGCTTGTACGCTGTCGGTGTGTGGGGTTGTATGATCGCTCACTCATTTCACTGGGTTTTACAGAAGGATTGGGAAAACAGAGGGAGAGCAAGAGAGAGAAGAGAACGGGACGGAAAGAAGCGGGAGTCGGAAAGAGGAATTGTCTGTTGTGGAACGTAGCAGGAACGGGAAAGGCGTGGTAAGCGATCTAGCAGTACGCCAGATCATCCATATCCAGGTAGACAGCATGTCACACGGTCGTTTCCCGGTCGACGTGGATGTATTCGACCGGTTGCAGCCCGTGTCAGGAGTCCGGATCGAAGAATAGTGGCTCCTTCTTGTAGTCCTTCTTCGATAGGGTGCCGTTAAGTGAGGCAGCCCCAGTAGTACCTACCGTTGATTTAAGCTTTTCGTTCGCTTTGCGACGTTTTTTCACCATCACCAGCAGACAGAAGATGAGACAGGCGGAAATGGCGGCGGCAACACAGCCAAACGCTGCATATATTCCGCCGGGCAGTTCGATCAGGCGGCTGCCACACTCCTGCTCGCTTTCGTCGTACCCGGACGGACAGTTGGGTCGACCTGGGTATGGAAGTACGAAAAAGAAAATGGAAATCCCGAGCAGAAATAGAGTCAGTATACAGAAATGTTATATTATGAAATCTGAATATATCTTGATAGGTTCTAAATTTCTTGAAGATAGTTTTCAGAAACTCACCATCACACCACAGAGCACTGCCGATGCAAGCGTCCAGCTCTGGACAACGATACTCGCACTCTGTCTCACGTGGATATAGCCCAAACTCGACCAGCGTGTCATTGGTGGTGAAGTTTGACTGAAGATCTAGCTGCTGGATGAGTGACGCCTTTGTCCGTTGAATTTCGAGCCAGGAGAATCCTATACTGCCCGGTTCCTTATGGATCGGTTCCAGCACCATGCTTACAGGTCTGTTGGAGGAAAACAAGTTAAGCAACAAGGTCAGAATAAATTTACTTTTGCGTTCTGACGCATCCAAGTTCTTACCTGTCAAACGTCAGAAAAGGTTGATTGCTCAACCAATCCTCGCTGAAGATGTGCAACGCAGCCGACCTGCTGGACGGTGGAGAAGGACAAATCACACGCATCACCTTCAACGGCACACCACTGTACACGATCAGCCGGTTGCGCGTATTACACTTGGAAAAATCGTCAGCCGTCGGTTCCACCGGCAGAAAGCTTCCCCAGGTACGCACAAACAAGCTACGATCCTGCTGCTGTGCCTCAATGTACCACGGCAACCCGTCACAGCTCGCTTCATGCGAACGGAGCGGAAAGTTCATTTCATCCTCACCACCCGATCCACGCAACCGCAACCTCCGACGACACTCGGGCACCCGTATAAAGTCGTACGCCGCATGGAAGTAAACGTCCGCAAAATCCTCGGAAATGTTTAACCTAGTTACGATGAACGTCAATTCCAGTGTGCGTGAGTTCGAGATGAACGTGAGTGGAGCGTTGTATGTGCTGCTGGTATTATCGCAGAAGCAGCCTAGCGGGATACGTGCATCCGGGTACGGCACGTCGTAGATGCGAAGCTCGCCGATCCGACTGTCGGGTTCATTTTCGGACGGACTGCATCGGGCTCGTCCCGTGTGCCCATCGCTTTCCGTGACACAGGTCGCAAACTCACCGAACGACACATTAAACAACTCAACGCGAACCTTTAAATCAACAGAGCGGGAACAAACATAAGACAATGCCGCTAGGACGCTTTGCGCAAGAAAACTTACCCTCTCACCAACGGAAGCTTCAAACCGGTACAGACAAGAAATGTTCTTCGCTCCACCACGACCATGAAGAAACACGTTTCGCGGTGACTGGAAGTCTCCTTTGCGCTTTCGGAACACACGCGAACACAGTATCGGAAGCGAAGGATCTGCTGCCTGTGTGAGATCTTCCTGTGGATCGCGTGCTTTCTTCTGTTCGCCCAAGTACGGTTCGCCACCTAGCTCCGTATCCACAAACTCATAGTTAATGCCGAAGCTCGACGGAAAAAGTGACGTACCGGTCATGGTGTGGAATTCAATTTTCTGGAATTCGTTTTATAATTCATGTTCATATCTGTGTTCACTGGAGGTTACCATCGGGCCATAGCTAGCTACTTACCAAATCTCGTCCAGTACTAACATAGCTTTCCAACGGTGTACAAGGTCTCATCCGATGACCCTTACTTTCGAGCGTCATGTGGTCACACAGCTTCGGAGCCTCATTGTCGAAGAATTCTGCCATCAGACGGCGTGATCCGTACGTAGATTTGGATGATTGTCGGTCCTTTCGGCCATGATCTTTGGCAAGATCGTAACCGGAGCTTCCTGACGAGTCCTTACCGTGACGTACGGATTGTACATAATTGCCCGAACCCATTTCGGATTTGCTCTTGTGCTTAGAGTATTTATCCTGCCCGGATGAACCATATCCAGAGCCCCGTCCTCGGGAACCCTCGCTTGGAGCTGTTGGTGGAGGTTGGTTGAAGATACTGTTCACCGTCGGGCCGTAGATGTACTGATCCACCGGATTCCATACGTTGTCAACATTGATCTTGAGGCTCTTGCCGTTCTGATTGACACCGGTGTAGTAGCTGTTCACGGTTCGGTTCATGAGTTGCTGGTAAAGTGCCGTCGTGGTGGTAAGACCCGGTAACAACGATGTACCACCGACACCTCCTACCCCAGTGCCGAGTGTCGAACCGTACGCCGTTGTTGAAGGACCTCCCGGTGACGATAGAATGGTTGCCGGTGAAGTCGTACGCACCGGGACGAATGTACCCGCACTGTCCCAAATGCGCGTTCTGGTAATCCATGGCAAGGGAGATTCGTTCTACAGCGAGACAGAATGAGGATAAGAAAACAGTGACATTAAGTGGCCACTTAGAATGTCTCCCCTCGCTCCCTCTCTTTCTCCCTCCCCTAGCAACAACTTCGAACGTACCCTTCCGATGGTGGAGTTATCGCTGCCGCTACTGCTCGGCTGCAGTATCTGCAGATGATAGTGAGTGAACGAAATCCAAATCAAATCCGTCGGCATCCCGTGAAAGTAGTACGTGCAGGTCGTGTTCGGCGCGAGCGTATGACGCGGACTTAGCAGATGGCCCATCCTGCCACGGCGCGACAAAAGCACTTCATCTGTAAAAACGTACGAAAAAGCAAACGGAGAATGAAACACAGAAGTTTCGGAAATTCAATCCTCGCTGACATGTAGAGTAAACTGCAAACATGGTAGTCCCGCTACACTCAACCAGGGCGCCCCGGTGTCTCGGGCTGCCGTGTCTCGCCCGACCCGTGAATAAGCTCTCTTTACGCTCCAAGATGATGATGTCACCCACCGGTGGTGGTAGTGGTGGTGGTGGTGCTGTCCTTGAATGGGGCAGGACACAGCGCACACGCTTAAAACGGAAACAGGAAATTGAATTTATCATTCTTCCAACCAGATTGCCGTTTGCTGTGTCATTGTGAACCTCGGCAACGCGGCCCGCTGAACAATGCCGCGGTGCCGTAAAATATACACTCGACAACACAGTTTCCTCTACGACTACTGCTCTGGTGTTTTCGATTGAACACCACGGTTTTAGAGCCATCGATAGACAGATGATGGGGGGGGGCTTTAGCGCTCGCTAAGCTTGATGTAAATTGATTTTCTTTCATACACCCTCGGCGGGATGCCGGGTAATGGAGATGTGCGGGAAAAATCGTTTCCATGTTGCCGTGCTTCCTCCATTCAAAATCCACCATTTTTATGGCTATTTAAATGTTGTTTGCGTACGAAATTGACGGAACGTGTTTTGGCCTGTGGAAGAACTTTGCTTTCTTCTATCTGGCTCTTTCGTTTTTTGTTTTGTCTGTGGGAAGAAATCGGTCAGGATTCTTTACTGTGGCAAAGCAAAGCAATTGTGACGCGACGCCACTGTGCGGGGCAACGGGCACGCCCTGGTGCAAATTTATTGTCGTCCAAGCTGTCACTCAGCGTTAATGGCATTTTCCTTGGGCGTCACATTAAAGCACTGCCCCGGGGTTTGGCTTTGATTTTGTGTCATTAGGAGGGTGGCTTACCTGGGTTGGAGGCGTTGATGTGAAATTCACACTTGCTGCCCTGGGCAAAGTCGTACGAGTCGGAATCGGCAAACAGGATGTCAACGTCCAGCTCGAACCCACGATTCGATTGCCCGGACTGGAGTGGGGCTGAGAATGGGCTGGAATGGAACGCGATCAACATTTCCGGACCACTGTGGGAGGAAAAATGGCGAAGAGAAAGAGAGAGAGAGAGAGAGAGAGAGAGAGAGAAAAAAAAGCGTTAAACGTAGAATTGGAAAGGATGATAGTAAATGTTACAATTATTCACACGTTCGTAACTTCTCAATCATATCGCCGAGTTTCATCTGCAAGTTCTTCTTCGGAAGCAACTCTCACAAGCGCACAGCTTCAACCAACCATAGCCGTTTAATCCAGCACGTGTAGCAAGATGTAGATTACACATTCGCACGGATATCCGCCAAACATTTCTTTCATTATTCGGCGGATATGTTCTACATACAGACCAACAGCATCATGGAAGTGAGTGTTTCCATGATGTTCTGATTCTGCTGCTGCTGCTGGCTGCCACCGGGAAACATAAGTTATATTATCACCAAAATGAGAAAAGTTTTCTGGCGCTGTGAAAAACACATTCCTGTACATGTGTAAGCAAAAAAAAAGAAAGAACACGGGGGGCGAAAAACATCCATCGAGCACTGGTATCGTTCCGGCAAGATTACATACACACTTCAAATAATCTTTTTGAATTACAGTCCGGGATACGTTTCTGTGTCAGATTCTCGCGCGCGCGCTTTTCTTTGCTTTTACACATTTCATTTCAGTGTCAGTGTGAGAAAAAGCTTAATGAAAGTTCACAGCGAGTAAAGAAGTTCTATTCTTTCTTTCCTGAGGATAACAGTTCCGTTTTTGGGTGCAGATTTTTGTCTTTCACAACATCACTGGATGTGTTGTGAGAGTTTCGCGGACTTATAAGAATTTACTCGCAAGCTTCTCTAATGAAAACCTCTTCGCTAAGCAAAGCGTGCGCTCGTGCTAAAAGATTTTAATACCGTGAGCAAAACTTCTTTTTCTCCGCCCATTTTCCACAAAACAATGGCTTTGTTGAAGATCTACACACATGATGCCGGGGGAGCAGCTTTCAAGTTTTCATCACGCGAACATATTTCATTTCGAGCAGTTGTTTTCCACGGGTGAGGTTTGTTCTTTTGTTTGATGGTCTGCGTAGGTTGAAGTGCTTAACCGGCGAAAAGCGCACATGTGCTTAATTATTCTGAACTGAGCTGACGGTTGAGTGCGTCTAGCCGTCGTCACTTACCGCGAAACGACACGTGGCAACCAGTCGCCGCCACAGTACTTCGCTAGTACCGGATCGTTGGTGCTGCTGCCATCGTAAAAGATCAGATGGTCCCGTTCGCCGGTGCAGTCCGACCAGGCCCGGACGGCGCGTGAAGTTTTGTTTAGGCTTGCAATGGATCTGTAGGTAGTAAAAGGACAAAATACGCGCAGATGAAAATGTGTCACTTTTACGAGGAATTAATTTGTTATTCGGTGCTGCAAAAAGTTAATCGTAAACATGTTTAAATTCAACGAAAATTTAAGGACACGAGCATATCAAAATACTAAGAGAGAATTGCTATACTATCAATATTCGCATTTTTATCTCTAATTGAATGACTGTCTTTATATTGTATAATAGGTATTTTAAATTTAACTTCTATAATCTAGTAAAGACTTCTAGGAATGATTCCACCCCGTGATGTACCGAAGTGGATCGTCCTACTCATCAATAAAACAATGATACATGGCCAAAATCAGAAAATAGTGTTGACGATTTTATTACGCCTGAAAGTATGCAATAATAGAAAGATTTAGCGAAACACATGATTATTGCGCGCATGATGATGATACGATGAGCCGATTTATGAACAATTTGTAGAGCTTATGCAGTTTTGAAACCATAAAGAAGAAAATAAAGAGTTACAAATTAGTTTTAATCAAACCACATCAATCAAGCAACATTCAATCTGAAAAGAAAAACCAAATAGAGCTGTCAAATTAAAATTCCAAAGCCATTTGAAAGATTTTTTATTAGCAACTAGGTTAACACAGTTTTCACCGTACCAAACAGGACACTTCGCGAAAGCAACTAGTTCCATCAAAGGTTGGATACCATAGGACGGACCTGTGTGTATGGCCATTCAAAACAATTTTCCAACCTACTCGAGCTTACACAACATGCCTTTACATGTCAAGCCAATTCCAAAAGCCCTGCACACACATGAAGTCATGATGTCGTTCGCTGGAGGTTTGATGGACAAAAAAAAAAACACTCACAGCGAGAAACACAATAGACACAATTCTTTAGGTCATGGGCATGGGCTATGACCATGTGACTATAGGGACATCAGGACACCGGTACGGTTGAGTTTGAATCGTTCCAAACACCCACCTCCCGGTACATCAACTTTATTACCGTCCAATGCACCAGACCGAGTGTGACGAGAACCGAGTTCGGTGACGGAACTCCGATTGCTGGTGGTTTAAAAGTTTTAATGAGAGCACTCGCCAGAAACACCAAACACAGCGCCCCTCGGACAAATAGAAACTATTCGATGCTTTGGTGGTTCGTGTGTGTTCGCCACCGGCCGGAAGTACTCCTTTGTGACCGATTGTGACCGACGCGTGTAAAATAAATCATGGTCCTTCGAACCACCGAAGGACGGTGACTATATAAATGTGACCTAACACACCGGTGCCTGAGGCCTGGGAGTCAATGTTATCTCCTGTCAGCGCGTGATTTCTCACCCGCGCATTACAACACAGAGCTTAGAGCAGCATTCAGCGATTCTTTCGGGGTTTGCAATTAAAAAAGTTACAGCACAATCGGTTCCACCAGTACCCACACCCACAAACATCCGTCTGACGTGTTGTTTTGTGTCGTTGTGCAGAATTCGTTCCACTGCAACTGTCGCTCTAGCCGATGGTTACGATGGCAATGCAGGAAAGTGATGCTCTCATGCGAAGTGTGCAGTAAAAAAAGAGCATTCTTTCCTAAAAAGGACCATCACCAGACAAAACACACACAAAAAATGGTTGCCTCTTCAAGTAGTGAATGTTTACAAGCACGGGAGTGGATTGAAAAGTTGCACTAATACTAATAATATCTAGCGAACGAACGGATGCACTTGGATGTGGTGAATGATAGATAGTAAAGTGCATTTTATGCGTGTTGATTGCGGGGATGCCTCTTCACTTTTTTTTTTTAGTTTTGGTTGTCATAATGCTATAAAGTTCTCGTCGAACTGTACATGATGATCCCATCCGGCGATGATCGTTGCGTCTGGATTGTGTTTGCACGTAGTTAAAAAAAATATTAGTATTCATATTTACACACTGGCTACGAGAAGGCAAAACTGTACGAAAAGCGGGAAAACGAATGAAACTAAATTTAGTTTTCTCTTCCACCGGCAGGACCAACCCCAAACGAAAAGACGAAAAAAAATGCGAAAGCGTTCCGTTTCCCGTCAGTTTACTGTTCGACAGTGTTGCCATCTTTTACGCTACCAAAATGGCAAAACTTTTCTCATAAACCAAAGCTCAACAACACATTCACACACACACTCATATTCACCAATTGCTTTTTGGGTTTTTGTTTTTTCCCCTTTCAGTGAACTCAACGTGTGTGTCTGTTTTTCCAACAAGCAACAATAAGCGCTAGGAACAGCAACGAGTGCTTACAAAACCAACACGAATGCTACATTGAATTGTAAGTGGCTTGTATGTGTACCACGGGAAAGCGAGGGGGGGAGGGGGACGTGGAACACGCGTGAACGAATTTTCTGGCTACCACACATTTCCACAGCCGTACCACACACCGGGAACTGGTGCTTCCTCGCATGGGGCAATGTTGTGGTTGTTCCGTGAAAATTCTCTCCCCTTTGCATTGACAGACGGGGAAAACGATTTGCTACGAATTTTTGATACTCCACCCCACTCGCCACGATTACACCCGGACACGACGGGTGGAAAATGCATTCGGTAGTACAAAAGTGAAAATTATTATTTCGCCGGCCCTGGTGGCACTTGAAGTTTTCCCCAATGTGTGTGTGTGTTTTTTTTTTTGCCATCCGCCGGCTTTTCCGGAGGTTAATAAACTATCGCTTTTTTTTCGAGGGGGGGGGGGGGGTTCAAGGGTTTTTTTTTTCTTTACTAAGTTTCCTTTTTTTCCATCCCTTGTGCCTGTTGACAACGTTTCCCTTCGCTTTGGGTAACAATCGTTGTCGAATGGGAGCGTAAACAGGAAAATGCATCCACGCGCACTTCTTCCAGTTTTTTCCAAACCCGGGACCGAGGGCGATGTGCCAAAAAGGAAGTTGCATGTAACGAAAGTAAATTATTGTTTCGTTTTTCCCACCCATTGCCGCACGATTACAGTGTTCTGGGATGGAAAATTGTGTACGCAAAGGCTCGCACACCCGACCCGAGCTAGTGAAGTGAAAATTTGCTAGGTCGTGATTTTCCTAGCTACGGTGGTGCAATTTTCTCACTTGTCGGGGGAAAATTGGGCGCTGCCGGATACCGAAATTGAATTGCTGCATGTGAGGGGGGAAGAAAATTCGTTCGGTTTCAAATCGCAACCCGTGGAACGAACTGTTGTCGGTGTTGTTGCCGGTCGTGATTGGAATAATTGTAGCCATAGAATAGGTACGACATTTGGTGCACAATCGTAAAGTTCCCGCACCCAGCTGAACGGAAATGAGCTTTTTAAATGTTCGCCTTTAGCCGGCAAAGTCTGCTGCTGGGCTTTAAAAAGGGAATTAGAGGTTGTTTTTCCTCCGTGGCACAGTAATTCGATTTTCATTACCTTTAATGCAGGGTAATAATAACGAAGCGTGTATTCTTGAGTACACACACACACACACACAAGCTTCATTGGTATTGATAAGGGTGGGGAAAACTCTTCTAAGAACTAGCTTCAACCAACCAAACAAACGATCGTTGAGCGGTACCGATGAAAACTACCAAAAGTCGCCACAAAACCGTTAGTTCATAAATTAGATATTTTTATCGTTTTTCCCCGTTTATCGCTCGTTTCGTTTACTTCCCGTGTGTTTTTCTTTTGGGATGGTGTGTTGTGGTTTGTTTTTACTTTGCCGCCACCAATAACAAGCCACCAGCCACGTGTCCCGGTGAAAAGACAGCGAAATAAAATCGCCTAACGTGGTGAAGAGTGAAACGATTTCCGATTTTTACTCAGCCGTTTTTGTTGTTGCTCGGTGTGTTACCGTGGAAAGCAAAAACAGATTTTCCTCCTTTCCGTGGTTCAATGGTTTGTACGCGATGGTGAAACAGAGGAAAAATCAACGTGCCTTTTCTTCAGTTAGCACGCTTCGTGTCATCGTTGCGTTCGTGATTTTGAACCCTTTTCAAGGAATTTAGTGCCCGCCCGCGACGAGCAAAACGAGAGCAACCCTACACTGGGGGGAAGGACATTTTACAACCTTTTTCCCCATTGAACGTCGCAACGGGGTGGAGAGTAACGTCCCAGTTTTGCCGTACTGCCGATGGTGACAATTGGAAGCATGTTTTTTTTTGTTTTGGTTGTTTGGTGATGCTCATGGCGCAATGAAGTTGTTTCGTAAGAAAGCACATAACTTTCGTGTCGGGCAGCTCGGGTGGAATTGGAAACCGGGCACCGTTCGGGAGACAAAAAAGTAAATCGTGCCGAAACAATGGCAATGGTAAAGATGGTGAAAATCAAAGAAGTTGGCGAGATACTGGATACTACTGAAGGAACGAATGTTTGCGGAAGGAAAATGTGAAATAAATCCTTTTTTTCCCAACACACACAAACACACGAAAACGCAGCGAAAGAACGTAAAATAAACCACCGATTGGACAGTTTCTATCTTCATTTTTTCCCGCCTAGAAAAAGCTCCCCGAATGGTGAAAAAACGATGAATGATTTACTACACCGAGACAGAGGTAGAGGTGTGTGTAAGTGTAAAAACTACTTTCCCGCACACTTTAATGAGTTGCTCCAACAAAACGCCCTGTGGTCGCAAAACCGTTGGTGTGAAACGAACATTCCAGGAAATCCACGATTCATTCACGTGCTGGAAACTCCATCTTTTTTTTGGAGTTCTAGAGTGGGCGAAACCTTCTACAGTTGCATCCCGAACACCGCTACACGAAGCGAATTACTAGACACGTGGTTTTGTGGTTGTTGGGGGCTGTCTTTCTCTCCGTACCGGCCGGTCCCTTCGTACCATTGTACTTTAACTCTAATTAAAAGTTAGCGCATAGTTGAGTGCGAGACGAAAGCGAGCAGTTTTGAATTAAGTTTGCCAGAATCGATAAGGAATCTTTCGCTTGTTAGGGAAGAGCTGATTCACACCGTGATACGAGATGACGCTTTATAAAATAATGGGGCCGTTTTTCCGTTCCTTTGATTGTTTGCTCGTTTACCGGTTGTCCACGCTCCACGGGATGACGTTACAGTTGTTGAAGTTATGCATTTATAGTGAAAAGATTAACCGAAATTGTTCGTCCGTAACGGAGATAAGCGGATGACGAGGCTCAAGGCTTTTTCTTACAAACAGAATGGCGGGTTTTAGCGGTAGAAATAGCTTTTGAATAGATTTAATATACATTTCAGAAAAAGATTTGACGTTTTTGTGAAAAGTTTCTGTTCATTTTTCTTGTTTCTTCTCTGCTTATCTAGTGGATGATGCAATCATGCTGCTGTTAGTATGTTGGAAATATTGTTCCCTGTAGCTTACAAACAATTTTTGGTGCAGATAATTGAATTATTTGGTAGTATTTGAATACGTCCACGCGATAATAAAGTGTTGACAGCAACGACAGCTTGGATTGACAGTTGTTTACTAACAACATTTTTGGCTATACTACCCTGTATTCTGTATGATAAATATTCTCCTTTGTTTCTTGACTATCTTATCAGAGAATTATTTACATTTCTAATATAATTTCTTTAAGTAAATTGTTAGAATCACAAACTAAAGAATGATAATAAATTTCATGAGAAAACGCTGCAGAAAATATTTGTTGTTTATAATTACATTTCAAAGATGGAATGTTGACGCCTAAAGGTAGGCAATCATCAAGCAGCAACGATGAAAGCGTTAGAAAATATGTGATGATTGGAATGAAATTAGAAATATGTGTACAATCAGAAACATAAAAGCAGAAAAAGCAGTCTAAACACCCATCTAAGTCTCCCTACCACTAATAACATTATGTTTAATATCCGCAAAAGCTCTCGCTATCGAGCTGAAATGACATTCATTGCAAGCACCAAAAGCAAATCAATCTTCCTTTGGATGGCGGGCGGATTATTTAAGCTGCCAAATCGCATAATGAGCCCACCCCGCTTCTACCCTGCAGAACGTTCATCATACAGCTAGACTTTTGAAATTTGAAGTCGAGCGCGGTAAAACCATCCCTCATATCAAATTGGCAAATTGGCTTAAAGAAAACCAATTAACTTCACACCTCGTAGCCACCGCATAAAACGCACCCTCTGCAATTCAACAAAGTCAACAACCATTCTCACCCACGCACACACACACGCATTCCTCCGCAATGGGAAAAAGATGAAAGATTTATGTTCCACCGGTCAACGTCCGGCTGCTGATTCGTCCCGGGGCGCGACCGAAAGCGCGAACATTTATCAGCGCAACATCTGTGCGGGAACAAAACTTTCACGAGATGATCAGAAAAATCTGATTAAACTTGTGTTAAGTTGCTGTAAGACGATGTTGATCCTATCGAAGATTTTCGAACGCCCGGTCGGGTCGGTGCGAGGAAACAATCGGACAGGGTTTTCACTTCACCCCCGTTGGAGCGCCGCACCGCATATTTGTCTGACAAGGAAATCTCGGGAAAATCCTCCACCTTTGCGCCTCTGCTACCCCTATCAAAGGACACCGCCACGCCGTAACCGTCTTCTATCGGTTGGTCCTCGAGGAATCATTAATCATTGCCGAACGCGGCGGCATTGCCGCATGTGTACGGAGAGCGTCTCCTTGGTTTGGATTGTCAGAGAGGTTTCGGTTTTCGGCGTCCCTTTTTTTTGGGGGGGGGGGGGGGCGATTCCCAAGCTCCTTCCTGGGGAATATTGGTGAAAAGAAGGCAAATTCCAGATTTAGTTACGCTTATCGAAAACCGTTTTTATCCACCGGACGATCGTTCCCTGCCACCGCGCTCGATAGCGTGGGTCACCGCCGCTGCTTTGGGTTCGAATTGACCCCAAAAGACTGTTTTCTTGATTGCTTCGGTGTTTTTTTTCTCTCATTCGGCAGGATATTTTCAAGCATTCGACAGTTAGGCGGCCTTTTCTCTTGCCTTTGCTGAGGAACGCGTTGAATGCGTGCTGCCAATATGCTTCGCTCGAAAATAATAGGCACCAACGGTACACCACGGCCACTCGGTGCTGTAAGAAGTCAAAGTTTTATGCGCTCCCCGGGTTTTTACTTTGCGTTTGTTACATTCGTTCCTTTTACAGCACGGTCGGGCAAGGACCGAACGTAGCGACAAAATGCTTGATGAAGTCGATAATGGGCCCAACTTTCGGGTGGGTGCGAATTAGTTTGCTGGTGGTGGTGCGAAGGATGGAGAAGAAAATTAAACATTAATTCATAAATATAACAATTTTGCCACAGTGAAGGAGCACGAACATGAACAAAACAGTGCGCGCGGCCGGTACACACCAGCTTGATTTTTCCGATGACGGACGATTCGCGTGACTGAGCGCCGTTTTTATTTTTTTCGGGTAGGAAAGGAACATTCCGGATGGGTCGAAAACAGCTGAGGACTTTCTTGTGTGTTCACACTCTGCCTCGTTGCTGTCGAGAGCTGTTTGTGTTGCGAATGAAGGAAACACACAGGAAAGCGCCGTTTTTCGTCGAGGAACGTTGAGTGCTTTTCGGCGGTAAGCAAAAGCGTCGATGGTTGGTGTTTTTGTTCCACCACCACCGCGACGATGACATTTGGGGAGCCGCCACGGGCAAGTTGGATTAAAATAATTTCCGGGAAATTTTCATAATGATTCATTATTAATTATGTTAACGATCTGCTGCTGCTGCTGCTGTTGCTGTTGCTGGCGACGCGTATCCTAATGGCGCACACCGGGGATGGATGGAAGCGTGTGGAAGGATGCATATCACACGGAAAGGGGACACACACAAACACACTCACACGCACGTGGGAAGGAAGGTGAGATGTGCTTTTAGCGGCCATTACGGGACACGCCACCATCAGCAGTGTGGTTGTTTTTTTCTGCTTCGTTGCTATCTCTATATAATACCGTAAACCACCGGGTATTCGGAAATGCTCGAAACAACACACACTCACACTAAGTGAAACTTCCGCTTCATTTACGTGACATGTACCGAACTGAGTGAGCGAGCGAGGGTGCAGAATAAAAAAAACAAAACAAAATGAGAACAAACCAGCAAAGGTGGCGGAAGTTTGCCGAAGGGAAAACGGTGATTCGGTGTGTCGGTGTCGATGTGCTGCAATCCTTGTATGGCCCCTTGGGTGGGGTTGGAAAGCACGTCACGCGACAGTGAGCATGACTATGCCGAATATGTTGTTTACGATGATGGGAACGTTGATAATTATGTTGAAAATTGTACCACCGAACGAATGATGCACTAGTATGTCCGTGATTCGGCGGGGAAACGGAGGAGAGGAAAGTAGGGAGCAGGATGAAGAGGAGTTGCCATATATGAACAGCCGGAAATGGAGCTCCCGGAACGTGGAGGGTGAAAACAGTTCCCGTACTGATTGAACGAACCATTTAAACAATCACGAAACGGGACGTAGCTTTTAGGGATGAGAAAAGCTGAAACGCTAAAATGCTGACAATTTATTTTATTTGAAGCATCACATGTATAGTTTATGCTGTTTACTTTTCTTATTGAAATTAATCAAAAATTGATTATTTTGTTTAGTTTGGCGTTGATTTCTAAAATAATTGAAAAATTGCATAACTTGAGGCGTATTTTTCAAGCAATAAAAGTATGCAATCTGCTTCACACAGGAGCTGTTTCCAGCTGAACTTCAATGTGCAATCTCTTGTTCTCTGCTGTTCTGTTTCTCATTTAATCAAAATATTGTTATCAGTCGGTTTCACCTGTAAACACTACAAAAAAGTCAGCACTTCTAGGTGTGATTTTAACGTTTTAAGCAACCAATTTACACAAGCAAACCCCATGAAAGTTTAACACATTCGTAGCCATAAACATGGTGTTTTACCTTTATCACCATTTTCCTACACCTTTCCCTTAAGCCATTATCAAGCAAATTCATTAACACCCGGGAAGCTGCACTGAGCCAAGCATCTTAAACGAGAAAGAAGCTACAACGAGCTTCAGGAAAGCCTTATCAACGATAGCACACACACACCGCTTTTGCGACCTTAATCGCGCCAAAAGAACGAATCATTTACTCAGATTCACAGATACGGTGTATGTGCATGTGTGTGTGTGTTTCTGTTTTCCGCGTTATGCAAATGCAGATGTGTCCTCCACCTTTTCGCAAAAATTGCCATAGTCGCCGAGCTGCGCTGCCGAAAACCCGTATGTGCAGCACTACTGCTTGTACGCGCACGTGGATTATTTCCGCGAAAATGTTGACACGAAAAATACAGTCATTTAGCAAGCAGGAAGGTGCACACACATCCACCCATGGCTGACACGTGTGGCCCCGAAAAACGATGATGTCGAAAGTGTGGAGATTCGTTCGAATGTGTGTCGAAATTAGAAATTTCCTTTTTTTAAGCTTCCCGCGGAATATGAAGACGGTTGAGCGAGGACTCGACCTACGGGGAACAAGACGCGGCAAGCTTAAAGTCTCGCGTACAAAGCGTGGTTTCCGGTACTTATTGTTTTTTCTTCTTCGCTGAGAGCTGCCGTTTCCTACACTTACGCTCCTTGTGCGGGGCGATAAAAATACACCGGCATTTGTACGTGGAGTGACGCGTGTGTGTACACGTCTCGGAAGGTGCAGCCCACCGGCTCACCATCCAAGAGGGGGAGTGGGAACGATCTCATACAACTTTTAAATTCCATTTCGTTTGGTAATTTCACTCGCAGCCGTCGAACGTCCGATGCCGGGAAACGTGAACTTCAACACGCAGTACAGTTTTCTTCGGTGTTCATTTCCGGACCGCTCTGTTTCCGGGAGTTTTCAGCACAAGAGATTTTTGCTATTTCCGCACCGAAATAATGTGTGTGTGTGCTGCAGAGGGGTTGTAGGGAGCCTCATTCGACGCAAGCAAAGCTGCAAGACGCCACTCGGAAAGCTTTTAATACGAGCTGAATTATTAAATAAATTTGTGCCCACATTCTTTCCCTATAGGTGTGTGTGTGTATGTGTGTGTGGGGTTGAGGTCCGTCAGTGTGCTAAAACTGTACGGTGGTGTGACGTTTCGGTGGGGATTTCTTTTTTAGTTTTCCCAGCATTTCCTCACCCGCGCACCTTTCTGTGCTACCGTTTCGCTTAAGCTTTCGAATTGTGATGGAAGTGTTTGGATGGAAGGTTTTATAGTTTCTTATTTCCACGCTTTCCACGCAATTTTCCGAAGCAAAGGGAAGAGAGTGGATGCAGGGCGAAGGGGGCGAAAACAATTTTGTTTTATTTTAAACCTCAAATCAGAGTTAGCAATTTTCTAGTAGCTGGTTGTTTTGTACCACAGCCCGAAAGAAGCGAAAATGCCACCCGAAATGCGAAAGGTGTTCATGAACTGAGGGGGGGGAGCGAAGAAAACAGACGCTTCAGATCTAGGATAAAAAGGGTTTGGCCGAACGGAATGAGCAATCGCATCACCACCGTAGGACCCGTTAGGACAAAAAGAATTAAATTAATGAAAAGTTGTGTGCAAAGTTTTGCTCCTGTTTGAGTTCCAACCGCGACGAGCAAAGTGCGAGCAAGCGTACCTCACAACCGGGAGGAGGTCGACAAAAGGACATGGGACACAGAAGGTCTTGGGGCGGTGTACTAGGTTGTGTTGTACAAAACACGAACAAAAGTAAGAAATGGTAAAGAGACAAAAAAAACCGAAGTTAAATAAAACTGAAACAGTGTAGTTTGGAAGTACCAAGAACGAGGAAGTAGAAAGGAAGGAAGAAAGATGGCCAAAAGCGCCACCACCACCACGAAACCGCTGTCTGCAGAAAGAAAAACAATCGTACATAACAAGAGGAAACACATTATAAGTGAAAAGTTCTTTCACCCGCTGGTCCCCACAATTCCAACGACTCGGACGGACAGGACGGAACGCGACCGACGCGCACCATTCCATTTGCGTTTTGCTACAATTGGAGCACTTTTGGCAGTCACTTAAACACAGCGCCACTGTTTAGTGCACAATGTGTGTGTGTGTGTGTTTCGGTAGATTCCGGACAGGTCTAGCCTAATTTTAGACACTACGCCGCGCGCCAGTTGACTTTCCACCAATTGCTTCCTGCGTGGCGTCTTTTTTTTCACGTTGCAAAGAGTCCGCGAGTACAAGTTGCGGTCCTGCCACTTCCATCCCGGACAATATTTAAGCAATGGCTTGGCCAACACACGGATAAAGTTTTAAGTAAAGTTTAAAGCTATCTTTCATCGAGAGCATTGTTTACGTAAAAGCTTTAGCCACGGAAATGCCACGAGAGCCCTTCCATGCCAAGAGAAGTCTAGTTTCAGGCAACAAAAAGGGGTAATTCTTTAAGCTTTTGGGGAGAGATTTTCAAAAAGTAAGCAAACTTGGTGCAAGAGGATTTGCGATTCAAGAAATTTTAAACAAAAGCAAAACTATTTTCCCTTCATTCCCTCATTAAGCTTTTGTATGGTCGTGTCCGTACAAAGTTTTGTTGCGAGATTTAACGAAACCGAAATTAATCTGTAAATTACAATACATGCACTATTGCTACGGCTACTCACCGCTTTACAAGAGCTTTATGTTCGTTTTCTTGGCTTATTGCAACCATCGCATGCTTGCAGGTCGGCACCACCTTCTGCCGGATGGTCCAGTAACAGGTGACGTTTCGCGGATACATGCCCGGATAGTTTGGGCTCTGCAGGCGACACTTTTTCCGGTAACATTCATCGTACTGTCGTGTGCAGTATGTTCCCGGGGTGACACGTCCTAGCTCAAGCAGCTCGCTCGGTGCACCGTACCTGTTGGGAAGAAGGATAGAGGGTTGAATAACAGTTGATACAAAATTAAAGAATGTTTGAAGCGCCGTGTTTCTAACACATCGATGTTGGTGATGAAACATGTAAAAAGTTACCCTTAAGCGTTAAAAGAACTCAAAGAACATTCCAGTTCTATCTTACACAGCTTCAAAAATATCGATTTCGTTACAAACCGCTTTAGACATCGGTTTTTAATCGAAACCAAAAAGGTGCTGCTGCTGCTGCTGCTGCGTTCAAATTATTCCATTTCATCAATTTTGTCCCACGTTAAGCAAAAGCAGTCCCACAACATTCGGTAAATGAGCCGGAGTGCTAAAAAGACAAAGCAAACTGATGAAATACGCTTTTGCTTTCGATTTCTTCTTTTTCTCGGTGCTCAATTTTCCACTTCATCGGTTTCAAATTGAGTCGAAGAAAATGAATAGAAACAAGGACCGTGGAATCCTGGCAAATGAAAGTGAGACCCTTGAAATAGGCTTCGAAATGATGGACTACACGGTGGATGGTTGTCACGATGTAGATTTTTCTTTCTATTTAATTCACAAGATTGTCGTTGCTTCTTTTCCTTTTTCCGTTTTCTTCTTTTGCTGTGGTTAAGATGGCTAGTTGTGTAGTTTATTTTTTTTCTACCGTTTGAAGAACAGTACTGTAGGAAGAAAAGATTTCTTCACAAACCGTTACACCGATGTAATGGTTCCCGGTACGATCGTCATTTTTTCTCTCTTTCGGGCAACTGTTTCGTGCCATCGTCATGCTGCTGCCTGATGCTATTTCGACACACAGCACCCGATTGGATAGTGTGGCCTTCATGCTCGTTTTGCAACTAACCTGTGCTCACTCACTCACCCCACGGTAGCACGAACGGTTGAATTATTTAACATTTCAATATCCAATTTGATAACATTTCCATCTATGATTGGATTCGATGCCGATTTTGCATCTCGTTTCTCGTCTTCCGCATTGCCTTTCGCACCGGGGGCCATTCGCCGTCCTGTGCAGTCGTGTACTGTGCAGCGTTCTCAATGGAGCACTTGAAGTGAAAAGTTTCCCTGTAGTTTGTTCGTGGATAGTGGTGATCGTAGGTTTGTTTTCCTTTTTGGCGCTGAGCACATCATACCGTTTGCACCGTTTTCGGGGATTGGATTTTGCGTTTTGCTGTGAAATTAGGGGTTAAAGTGTACGGTTGTCGCAGCTTTTCTCCTTAATCCAAAAGTGTACAAGTAAAGGAAGCAAATACTATTTACGGAAAAGTTACGGATGAATTCGGTTGAAAAGATTCTTTCCAAGAGTAACGATCTTCATCACTGCTTCATTACGCTTCATTTCATGTACTTGAACATGTGAACATGGTTTTCTGATTCCGGAAAGAAACGAATTCCAGCTCAAATTGTACATTTCCTTAGCAGAAAGCAAAACTCAATATGCTCCCTTCTTCAAGTACAACATTTCCTAAACATCGTCTTCCTTCCCACAATCACACATCCGTATCCCGACTGCACTTCCAAAGAAACTCATCAACAAAAGTACTCTGGTGCAATGTGTTTCTCTTTTAAACGACTTACGAAACTGGGAAATATCGTTGCACGATAAATTAACAAATCAAAGATGCAAGTAAATTGCAAAAAAAAACCCCTCACTTCACAAGATGGCGATGACATGGACCTTTTCCTTCCGTGCGTGATTGACAGCATTGTCAGTACGGTCAAACGCTTCCATTCCTCAGATGTTATCGAGCAAGAAATTGATGAAAATTTCTTGCAAAACCCCTTCGACGTGCGAGTGCGACCGTGTTGGTGTTCGGTGTTCCAACAACATACGGGTCAACTGACGCTCAAAGTTTGCTGCTGCAATCGACCGAACTGATTGAATCCGTGCCAATGTTTGTGTGCCAATCCGTACGATTTGCTTTTGCGATTTGCAGCAGGGAAAACTTGCCCCATTTGCTAAGATGTCGGTTATCTTTGCTGTTTGTTGTTTGCTTGTTCGAACTCTAAAACACCACACGACGATTGGCTATGTGTGTGCTTGCTATAAACCTTCGAGCGTATGCAGTGAGAGCGCTTCCTTCGTCTGGTGGCGAGAATTGAAGGATGCAGGAGATATACACGGTGAGGAATCAAATCATATGGAAATATGAACATGTACCACCTTAGACACCGGTGGAAAATCGTGGAAGAGAGGTGACAGAAAGCTATCATCCGACGCTGAGGTAAGGCAATCCGAGGACTCTTACATACATCCGGTCGGTTCGAAGGGTGGGTCGCAGCACTGCAATAGTGAAACTGTCGCCGAATGTGTTCCGAATCGATCGGTACGCAAATGTATGGGAAACGATTTCACCGATCCTATTCAGAGCATCTTGGGAACACGAGGGTGAGCGAAGTAGCAGAAGGAGGGAGTTTGATTGCAAGGTGACTAAAGTTTCATTTCCTTCGTCAGCTTCCGAATGGACGGAGCGCTTGTTGGTACCTTGTTGTGTCCGGGTGCAGAATCGCGCGCTCGTCTCCGTGTACGTGAGCATACTTGGAAATAAGGTTGGAAGGATTCACCCGAACCGTAGGATATATGTTTGCTATTTCGCTACCGTAGTGCTGTAGTGCCAGGCTCGTTCCGCTCTCGAACGCTATCTTGAGTGTTTGATCATTGCACGGCGTCCAGGCGTCCTTCTTCTAACGTCACCAGAGCTGGTGCTCACCGTTTCCTGTATTCGAAGTAGCTTTCGATCGGCTGTCCTATTCCAGGAATGCTAGTTTGTTGTTGCAAACGCCACTCCCCATCACACACACTCACATACGCTGTCTTAGCTTGTGAAAGTCGATCCGAGCTTTCCTCATTACCGTTCCCAGCAGCTGTCGGGGTACTTTTATGCTACATGCTTTCTTTTCCATCACCAACACCGACGGTACGCTGTGGAATAGCTGTGGAATAATTTTACCTGACAATAGCCTCTGATTGACTTATGAATTTGTACCGGATGCGAAATTCAAACGGCGTGCCTGCCTGCATCGGTGCATGAAAGACCTGCAACGAGAAGAAAATGGCAAAGAAACGGTGTGAGTGACGAGGCAACGTCCAAGGGCCACACGATGGCGGTGTGGAAAAACAAACTAATAATTCACGCAGGGCGCATGGTAAGGGGGTCCATCTAACCGGAAATGGAAATGCTTGATGCAGTACCTGGAACAGGTTGCAACCGTTAAAGGTAAACAGAAACGTTGCCTTCGATTGCCGGGATGAAAACCCAGGGATCACGCGACCAGAGGACACGATTGTTGGGAAACTTTCCATAAAGCGTCCGGGGATTGGTGTAACGAACGCCCGCGTCCCTTACTGCCCCACCGTCATCGATTTCGGCTGGCTTGCACGGTGGGTGAAAATGAAAAATGACAAGCCCCAGGCGACCAAGTCAACGCAGTTGTGGCAGTAACGGAAAAGGAGAGCAGCAGTGGAACCGGAACGCGGTCAAGTGAAAAAGGGTGTTTCTGGGCTCATCTATATTCAAATGAAATATACGTTTATTGAGAGTGCCGGCAAAGCTCTGTACGAGCAGCAGAAAGGAACACGGAACGGCCGCGACAACAAAAACATCACTTCTACAGACGATGCAGTAAGTACAGGCGACGGCAAAGAGCATACAAGAGATCGCTTTCCTTCGGACGCGCAGGACGCTCCGGTGTATGTGCTGTCAAAGCTCCTGCAAAGAAGCATAAGGCGCTCAACCGAACCGGGCAAGAGATGCTGGAAAAAGGGGAAAACTTTAACCCACGATGAAAACTACCACCGTTGGTTACCACGCAAACCTTTTACACTTCGCAAACGATGGATACGGTACCGCTTAGGATCAACACACTCAAACTCATATACATTTTCAATAATCCTTCGCTTCGGGTGAGACATCGACGACGGTTGTGGTGGTAGGAACCGTGGTGGTATTAATGCATATTCATGATGGGTTTTCAAGCGCAAACTAACAAAAAAGTCACCCAACCGCCAACCCTTTTGGCCGGCCGACCGGTGGTGATGGCATAAAAAGGGAGCTGGATGGAAAATTTGTCGGAAAATAGTTGATCCATCCGTTGATCTTGACGCAGAAACGCCGGAAGCGGTTCGGCACTCACCCGAAACGATGCACACGGATCGATGAAACGCCGAAACGCTGCCTGCTGCTGGCGAGAGAGCGTTTGCCAAGAATTGATATAAATTTGAATTTTATTGAACGAGTTAGTTTTGCCGAAACTAGTTGATATTGTTCCGCGTTCGGTGGTGTATTTGATGGTTGTTGGGTATACGCCACTCTTCGCCAATCTCACCGTGACGCCTAAGAAAGCAAACGGATGGCTTGTAGTGAGAAGCGTGAAGATGTGGTCGCAAGGACTAAAATTCATAGGAACTCGTTTTTAAGGTAACTACCACTAGCGAGCATCGATCGGATCGAGGAGAAGGAGTTTATAGTGGTAGTGATTTAAACTTTCTATGTTTATGTTTTCTCCGGAAGGTCTACGAGCTGACAAATTTGTGAGATTTGATTATGGGACGACATGGAACACAGGGATAGGATAACTTTTCAAATGATTGTTATTATAGATAATGGATGAATTAATGAGCGACAAGTTTCTTGGTAGAAGTTCTCAAATCATCTAAAAATCATTTAAATATTACACTAGCAAGTCAGTATATGGCCAAGACCTACCAGGACGGCCCTGCTAGTAGTCTTACAACGTTTTATCATTACTAAGCTTAAACTAAAACAACTTTGAAAGACTCTGAAAGCCCTGCTGACAAATAGAATTATTACAATAATTAAGAGAAACACATGTTTATCGCTTTAATTTTGTAATTAATACCAATTAAGTGGTAAATAAAGTACACTCTTTATCTTCCAACGAGCTTCGTGGGTCGTCCCCTTTTCCATCCGTCCGGAAGCATGCTAATAACAAAATTACGACTCCACTGCCGTAGGCTAATTTGTGTCAAATAGTTTCAGCCCGGTATTTAATTACTTACGAGCAGTTTCGGATCGAAGACTATCTGAAAATCTCATCTTTCTGCTGCCTACTCATGGCAGCCCTTTTGAAGCTGACTCTTGCATGAGTTGAGCTCTACCAGGCCGTCTCTCTATCAACTGATAACCGATTATTTACAATTTTTAAACACACCGTGCTTTGCTCCGAGAGGCAAAATGCTTGGAAGTTCCAGTTGGGACTTTACCATATATTGCCGTCTGGTTCTCGGTAAGCAAAATAAGAGTGTCCTGTGTCAAGCTACTGCTGCTACCCACACACAACCACTTCCGTAACCAAATCGCAAAACTACTACCACCACCACCACCGCAACAACAGCTCTCCGTATGCCCGGTAAGTGTCACAGTGAAGATATGAAAGGACTTGCTTCAAAGCAACAAAAGTGCATGTACCGGTGGTCTCGTCCGATCAAGCGTACGAGATAGGGAAAATTTAATTTGATACATAATTGCACCCACGTTGGTTGGAAAGCGGGGGGTCGAGCGTAGGCTCGACACAAGAGCAGACATTCTTGATTCTGTACGCTTGCCTCTTGCCAGGTTTGTGCTGGAGAGCACGACTGGAAAGCCGACGCACAAGAAAATGGTCGTTTGGTACCAATGGATGGTTGATGGTTACTGATAAGCCACCGTGCTATCGTACACACGCAAAACGGTACGAAGTTCGTGCGAAGAACCGACCAACACTACACCAAGAATGAAGATAGTGAGAACCACCGAGACACCATCCAAAGGTTTCCAAAGCTCCCACGCTGAACCGACGGCCCCTCGTCGCTTTCCTCATCGCTTCATCATCATTATCAATTATCCTGAAGGTGTTTGAGAACTCGTTTCTTCTGGTTCCGGTCCGTGCCGAACGCACACCTGAAAAAACCCCCGACGGAAGACCCGACGGTGTGTGTACGTGTGTTTGTGTGTTTTATCCATATCGATAACGGTTATTTGCTAATATTTGCCGATATTAGTGTCATAAATTTGTGGAAATCTTTTCGTACCAATCTGTACCGTCTTCCAGGTTTTCGACGGTGTGTCTGCCTCGCTTTACGCACCGGAGAGCGAGAGAAGCAAACATAGAATTATGTTCCCGTCCCAGTCGCTAACTAAAGCTTTTACGACGCTTTAGGTTGCTTGGAGGGGTTGGCCTCGGGTGCAGTTACCGACGCGTGAGACGAAGATTTTATTTTCGGAACGTCGGTGTACACGTTTGCGACGGTATCGTCATCGTCATCGTCGTCCTGTGCTTCCCTGTGCAACGTAAAAGTGAAAGATGGCCCATAGGTCTCAACCCACCCTCGCAACGCCCGATAAGCAACGGTGGAAGCAAAAGCTAAAGAGGTGCCAGAGCGGTTAAAAGCGACCGTAAGGTATGATGTTTTCTTATCGAACGGGATAGGCTGGCAGGTGAGAGCGTTCAAGAAATTACCACCCCGTGTACTAATTAGGCAATCTTGTCCGTGTTCTCGTGTGCTGCTTTTGCTCCGCTCCCGAATTTAGGAAGGCCACGAAAGAGATTTTACATCGAACGGGAGGTGGTATAGCTTGACAAGCAGCAGTAGTAGGATCCAGGACTAAGGTGTCACCGTGTGACAGGGAAGAGAAGAGTAAGGTTGAAAGTTAAAATTTAATCTCACTCTTAATAGTCGTTTGGAGCTTTCCGGCGGCAGATTCTGATTAAGATTCACCGGGTGTATTTTCTCGAAACGGTTACGGGCCAAACCTACCCGTAGTCAGCGTTCTAAGTGAGGGAGGACTATATTTTGAGAAAGGGAAAAGGAAGAGACGGAATGCGTGGACGAGAGACAGAGAGAGAGAGTCCCTATCGCCAGAGGACATCTTGGCAGTTCCGGAAGCTATAATCAGCGTTCCCGGGTGGGAATGTTCCTGGCTACCGAAGGTTGTGAGCGGGCTGCCTGTGACGAAAAATGATTAGGTTATTAGTTGTCTCTAGGAACGAACCTATCAACCTAGGGACTGCAGGGAGGCACTAAGACCACCCGAGAACGGTTCAAACGGCAAACCGGGAACCATCGTTCGATGTTTAAGCTAATCGATAATAATCTGTTATCGAACATGAAATTATGTTTCGAAAGTTATGTTACGGAAGTGTATACACACTGTACGAGAAATCGTTCCCTTAATGGTGGGATCTCTTTTTTAATTCATACAACATTTATCATACAACATTTATCATGAATGGCTAATGCTAGATTCTGGATACATTTTTAGCAAGGGAGATCTTTAGTAAGCCTCTGAGGCATGGGATTTGTCCAAAAATCTGAGATCGAGAGGAAGATGCTTAGATCTTTAGTTGTGTATACGAAATACTCTTCATTGTCCTTTACAATGGCCTCATTAGTGCTCCAGATTTGCAAGGCAGTTCTTACCATCATCAAAGTGTTTTAGGGGTTCAAATTAAAATGAATCGATGGTGTTTGCCCGTCCATCCAAAACACCGGAATATTGGTGAGAGAACGTGAAGCAGTTGATTGATAAGAGATAATGTAAGTAAATAAAATCCTTATTTAGAAGCTTATTTTTGCCAACGGAACTTATTTACCTAATCTTTTATAAACACTTGATATTACAAGACTTTTTGCGCTAAAAAGTCATACTAATTTTATTGAATATTGAACTACCACCGAATCGAGCACGGTTTCTATCTATAATCTAATTTTAACTCCAAATTTCCAAGCATTATTCATCGTTTCCTTCCGTTCCGTGCCACGTGCAAAAACAACACTGCACTTCCCACATACACACAGACAGTGGTGCATTTTTTTGTCCCCGAACCAAAAACCCTTTCCTTCCATTCTCGTACAGCTCCAATTTAACGTTGGGGTCGGGTCGTGCTACCATACTTTTGCTAACTCAATTAAAAGCTGATTTATGGTGAACTGCCCCGGCACCCTGGGAACGGCTCTGTTGGCACGAGGCGTAAGCTGGTCGATGTAGTGTGTGCTTATCCTGATTTCCCCACCCCAACATCGTTAGCAGACACGGCTCGTTTGTGCCTCGCTTTTCAAATATTGGCCACACTTCTCCCACCCGGTAGTGGAAGTACTACTGTTTCGCCGGCTAATGCTTCCCTGGCAGGAGCCAGCTAATTGCTTATGCTCTTTCGTGCATATGTTCTTAATATCCACCCGGTGGCCGTTACCCAAGCACACCGTGCACCATCTTGAAACGAGCCTGACACGGGCCCCAAAAGCGGAGAACTTACTGCCATGTCGAGGTCTTTAAGTTGATTGTGCTCGTATATTTCGCGCATTTCCATTTCGTTCCTTTGCCGAACCGAAATGACCACACGGTGGTGATGAAGGTGAGCAGCGCGGAACGCTATCAAGCGTGTGTTTTAAGGAACTGCCAGAAGCAGCAGCAAACGAAAAAGGGATTCCAAGCAAGAGAGCCTAGCCCCCGCCGGTTGGGCAAACAGTAATTGCTTGCTCGACCGTGTACAAAAACCACACACTCCGTGCTCTCCGGAGCCGGAGCTAGAACGAGGATGGAACCCGTTGTAAATCTACGCGCCAGTACACGGGGTTTGATGAAACATTTCTACACCACCGTGTTCGATGGGTTTTGGTGTTTGTGTTTGTGGAACATGTGTACCGCGCGCCCAGCTACAGACCGTCCCCGGGTGCTGCAATTATCCTCTGCCACATTCATCCTCGCCCGAAGAGCCATATTAAATCCGGTGTAATGCGCTTGTTTTGTCGGTGGAAAACGATGACCAACCTGACATTGGTGCAAGCACCATGGTGGTTGCATGAATAATGGCGCGCACATACCACGTTCACCTACAAACGGGAATGGAATAAAAGAACCGCGCGTGTAGAACATTGTAATAACATGATTTGGATAAATTTACGACGAATTTAGGTTGGGTGTTATTAAAACCGGATGTGTACGGTACAATCCGTGCTTCTTTCGAGATGATTAGATTGTGAAAATTAAAATAATCCGCATGTTGCAGCGCCAACTCCTTTATGATGAACGCGTGTGTGGCTTTTCTTGGTAGCTTTTCGTGTGAATTGGTGAATCGCGTTTGTTCACACTTGTGTAAATTGGCTGGAAGTAATAAGGTTTGGGTTAAATTAATAATACAGTATACAGGGAAACGAATCGCTTCGAAGTATGCTTAACCCTCGTGGAACTTTTTGAACCCCTTCCCCCGTACGACACTTTCCACAACAATGATAGAAAGATACATTTGTTTGTCTTTGGCAGCATTAAAAAGAGGCGAATATAAAGGCACCAGAACAAACATCACTCAGAATAGCTCCCTGTTGACCACACACACACACACACACACACACACACACACACGGCCTATCCCTGGCCAGATCACGGAGCACGGTGGTCATCACGAAGTAAAAGCAAACATCTTTATTCGACCGGGTTTCGGTGGGATTTTTTCCGATTGGGAAGCTTCAGTATTGTGTCGGAGGTTTCATATGAGAGAAAAAGCGACCCACACTCATCCCATTCGATAAGGGCCGAGTTTTCGTGGAATTTAGTCGAGTTTGTTGCGGTTTCGATCAGACGCAGGCACAGGCGCACAATCGACAATCTTGCTACTATCCTGGCCACGACTACTACTACTTCCACCGCCCGAGACTAGCGCGTCCACAAAGTTATCGTTTTTATCGACAATTCTTGACCTTATATGATTAGGATGGTCGGATCCTTTTGCGGAGCCTGGAGTTGGAGCTGAAGACTAAGGAAAAACAAATTTATGGGAATAGCGCGGCCGGCCGGGGGTAGAAAAGTTTTGGCGAGCTTAGCGTTGATTCTTCTAGCGCCTTTTGCTAGGGGAACAACCTAAAGCCGCAAACCCTTAAAAGCATAAGCCCCCCTGCGCTTTGTGTCGCTTCGTGACGGAACGGGCGGGAAATGGAACGTTGAATGACTAAAATAAATGGTTCACTTTCCCGGTTCTATTTGATTTCCTGCCACGGTTCTAGCCGTCCGAGTCAAGGAACCTCGCTCGTTCGCCTTCCCGGGTTTTTGTTGAATCCTTTTAAACTTCTGCCCTTTAGTGTTTGGCCCGCATCACACACACACACACGATTGAGGAGAAAAAGCTCACAAACGGTTACTCTCGCTCCTCCACCGAAAAACCGCATATGTTTGTTTAGGACCCCGAAAACCCCTCCACCATTCCTCTGCCGTCACCACCTTTCCGCTTTACGGTTCGGTTGCGTGGGCAAAGGAATACCAAATTAAAATGTTGTCCCAAGTTTATCATCTAGCGGTACACCGTTTTTTGTTGGGGGACCGTGGAAGACGCCGCCGGGCGCTATTCGTTCATTCCGACGGAATGAATTGAGCAGAAATATGTGCTACTGGCCCAAACTGACGGCTAGCTGGCCTGCCACTCCGCTCCTGATCGTTCCAGGTCGTTGGGGATGTGGAACGTCCGATATTATGACCAAACTCATGATTCGATTTTTTCCCCCGTTTTGCCCCGTCGTCGTGCTGTCTGTGAGCATAATGAAGGGCTAAAAACTTTAAAGCTTGCCCTAAAACGATACACAAAAAATGGAAACTTAATCGAACTGTTTTTGGGGTTGTGCGAAAATGAAACAAAATCAAACCCAAATACGTTTCTTCGGTCGATGAGGGAAGTAAAAAGGGAGGAAAAAAAACTTATTTTATCAACAACAAAAAAAAGTCCGGCCTGGAACGTCAACTTTCAACCACGGACTGTTGACACGCTTAATTAATAATCAACAGCGGTCCCATTTTTCCGCTTCTGTAGAATTTTGCCTCCAATTCTGGGCACCTTTCATGAGTATCTGGGGATAGGGCTTAAAAATCGCAATCACCGCTCGTCTATTCGTTCGCAAAGAGGTCAAAATAGAACGATGTACGCGGTCCTGATTCAACCCCTCGCGGGCCTTAGTTCGGGCTGGTTGTTTATGAATCAATCCGGCTGTTCTGGAACCCTTCTCAGAAGCGCAAACGCGCGTAGTTCCGTTCCTGATTCGTGCACTCGCGCTACCCGCAGTACGTCACGCAGTGTACCGCTCAACACAACAGCTTCCGGAACATTATCGTTGTGGTGTGCTGCGGAAGGTGTGCCAGCCACTTACTTACGCTGATTCATTCAACCTGCGAGATGGATGACTTTCGAGTGAGTGCAGAGAGGATGTATGCGCGTCGGTACGCCGGTTTCAGAACTTCCAGCAACTACTTCAATATCCGGGCGCACTTCCTGGAACTGGGTAGAATTATCTTCTCTGCTTGCGAGCGTAGCTCGGACGATTTTGGTTCCGTGTTTAAAGTAGCACATCGGTAGGAAGGAAACGGGAGCAGGATAAGCACCAAATATATCACCATGAAAAATGCACATCCGCGGCAATTTCTGTATTTTACCGGAAAGAAACATTCCCGACCTTTCGTTGTTGTGCAAAAGCACGGTATACACGCAAGATAAACAATTGTCATTCGCAGGCTTGACTTTGACACCGCTGCTTTTTCTCGAAGCTGTCATTTTCGCCGTGATTTCGCCCCATTGCGTTCTACTTTGAATACATTTTGCTCACGAGCTCATTCTGTTGTCAAACACGTTGGATGGGGGGCTGCTTTGCTCATTGTTCTGCTAGGTGCTTTTTAATATGTTTTTTTTTGTAGTAAAATAAGCCAAAAATGGAAAATTTTCATAATCCCTCATTAGGTAAGCTATGTACAGTAAAGAATTATGTTTCTATAACTCCATACCATAGTATGCTAAACAATTTTTGCCTGTTTCCACGCAGCAATTGGACAACAAATTCAAGAGGTAAAAATCAAGAAGGAGCTGGACGCACTTCCAGGTAATGATGACGGTATAAAGGTGGAAGGCTATAGCCCTGATGTTGTACCAACAGCGTTGGGGGCTGACACGCCACCGGTAAGCATATGGAACAAAGATACGGAAGGGATTTGTAATAGACTCGTTCGGAACTTTGGTTGTAGGATGACGAAGGATTTTCTACGTTACTGGAACATGGCGAGCCAGCATGGACGGTAGAGTCAAATCGAATCCGACATGCCTGGCGATACTTCCTCCTTACTCCGGAAGAGATTGATACCTTTGCTGATGGTACGTCTATTTTCTACACAATTAGCATTTCAAGTGGAATTTATTCCGTTTCAAAAAAATGTATTCCGTTTACAGAAGGAAAAACACCGGATGCTGAAGCACGCATATCTGTTATGCATGAAATGGAAATAGACGGAAACGAGGTAATTGCGGTGTTTTGTATTTGTATCTGTTTGAAACACTTAATATATACACATACTATTTGTAGGAAACGCTCTTTTTGCATCAATGGGAAGAACCATCGAGCCCTGCTCCACAGGCACCATCCATTGAAATGACCACCCGTCGCAGTCGTTGGGACGAAAAACCGGAAACGGCGCACAGAACGATCGATAACACGTGGGAAATCACGCCTAGTGCTGTTGGTGTTCTCCCCAACGAAAGCCCACCTTCCAAAAAGCGTCGTACTCGATGGGATCAGCCACCGGTCGAAACCATACGGATGAACAGCGCTACGACTGATTGTGAGGACGCTTCACCTATTACACCTGGTATGGTATCCACCTATAGCCGAAATTTATTGAAGACAACGGCAATTACGGCAGTTGCCGAATCCAGTCCAATGACCCCGGGAAGTCAGCTATCGCGCTGGTGTCATCAAGATATAAAGCAACGCAATCGTCCCATGGCGGACGAGGAGCTGGATACGATATTCCCGCCCAGTTACCAAATATTGACTCCGCCATCTGATTACAATCCGACCGAAACACTAAACCATCAACTGACGATTACCCCAGATACCGACACGCGTACCGGCTTTTTTATGCAGACAGAGAACGTCAAACCCAAGTTTGAGGATAACATGATGAAGAGAAATCTTCCCTTCATGAAACCAGACGACACACAGTTCTTTGGCAAGCTGCTGATCGACGTGGACGAATACTCGCTCACTGTGGAAGAGCTGAAAGAGCGTCAAATCATGAATCTGCTGTTAAAAATCAAGAACGGTGGTCCACCGATTCGCAAGATTGCAATGCGCCACATTACGAACAAAGCACGTGAGTTCGGTGCGGGACCACTGTTCAATCAGATTCTGCCACTAATGATGAATGTTAAGCTCGAAGATCACGAGCGTCATCAGTTGGTGAAGGTTATCGATCGTATCCTGTTCAAGCTGGACAATCTGGTACGTCCGTACGTACACGGGATACTGATCGTGATTGAACCGCTACTGATCGACGAAGATTACTATGCGCGTGTGGAAGGTCGCCAGGTCATATCGAACCTGACCAAGGCGGTTGGACTTGCCACGATGGTCACGACAATGCGTCCCGACATTGATAGTCGGGATGAGTGCGTACGCAATACGACTTCCCGTACGTTTGCTGTCGTTGCATGCACACTGGGCATTCCGATGCTCCTTCCGTTCCTGAGGGCGGTCTGCAAGAGCAAAAAATCATCGCAGACTCGGCACACCGGGTTTAAAATCGTGCAGCAAATAGCGATACTGATGGGAAACGCTATACTGCCGCACCTGACATCGTTGGTCGAAATTGTGGAAAGTGGTTTGGAAGATCAGCATGGAAATAACCGCATAATGTCGGCACTCGCCGTTGCTGCGCTAGCCGAAGCGTCCACACCGTATGGCATTGAGTCGTTCGACACAATTCTCAGGCCACTGTGGTTGAACATCCGGAAATGTAGAGGCAAGGTTCTTGCCGGCTTTTTGAAGGCTGCCGGCTGTTTGATCCCGCTGATGGAGACGAAGTTTGCGTCGTGCTACACGCGCGAGATAATGCCGATAATTATCCGTGAGCTCCGGTCGCCAGACAGCGAGATGAAGTGTATTTTGCTGAAGCTGGTAAAGCAATGCTGCTGCACAGCGGACGGGCTGGACGTGCTGTACATCAAGGAGGAGTTATTGCCACACTTTTTTGAACACTTCTGGACCTATCGAATAGAGCCAAACCAGCGCATCGGTCGGCAGCTGGCCGATACGACGATAGCAATCGCTAGTAAGATAGGCACATATGACATCCTCAATCGTTTGGTGGATCATCTGAAGGATGAGAACGAGAAAGTTCGCCAAATGGCGATGGTAACGATCAGCAAGATTATGGAGCATGTTGGTGCGGGCGACATTGATGCGCAACTTGAGGAACAGTTGCTCGATGGTATACTGTACACGTTCCAAGAGCAAAGTAACAGTGATCGTACAATACTGACCGCGTTCAGTACGATAGTGACCCAGTTGGGCAAACGCGTCAAACCATATCTACCGCAAATCTCCGATATAATCATGTGGCGATTGAACAACAAGTGTAGCTTAAAGCGTCAACAATCAGCCGATCTGATCTCGTACATTGCTGCTGTTATAAAGCAGTGTAATGATCTGAAGCTGTTGAACTATCTTGCGGTTGTGTTGTTCGAGAATCTTGGTGAAGAGTACCCGGACGTGCTCGGATCGATACTGGGCGCACTGAAGTCGATCTTGAATGTGATGGCCATGTCCACAGTAACACCAATGTTGAAGTATCTTCTACACCGTCTTCTGCCCATCCTGAAGAACCGTCACGAGAAGGTACAGGAAAACTGTGTCAGTCTGGTGGGATTGATTGCGCAGATTGCACCGGAGTACGTGTCGGCCCACGAGTGGTTGCGAGTTTGTTTCGAGCTGCTGGAACTGTTTAAATCTCACAACAAATCGGTACGGCATACAGCGATCAACACGTTCGGCTACATCGCGCGTGCAATCGGTCCGAACGATATACTGCTGATGTTGCTCAACAGTCTGAAGGTACAGCAGCGTCGGTACCGGATCTGCTCGTCCGTCGCCATTGCGGTGCTGGCAGAAACGTGCCAGCCCTTCACAGTGCTGCCCAGTCTCGTGAACGAGTACCGCGTGCGGGAACAGAACGTTCGGAACGGTGTGCTCAAGTCGTTGTCCTTCATGTTCAAGTATATTGGGGCGATGGCCAATGACTACGTCTACGCTGTCAGTCCGCTGCTGGAGGACGCATTGCAGGATCGAGATTTGGTCCACCGGCAGTTGGCCTGTAACGCGATCAAACACATTTCGCTAGGTGTTAATGGGATGGGACGTGAGGATGTGCTCATCCATCTGATGAACTACGTCTGGCCAAACATTTTCGAAACGTCGCCCCATCTATCGCTGGCGTTTCAGGAAGCCATCGGTGCCTTGCGGGTAGCGCTAGGTCCGACCAAGATATTGCAGTACTTACTGCAGGGCTTGTTCCATTCGTCGCGTAAGGTACGTAAAGCGTACTGGAACATTTACAACATGGTGTATGTTGGGGCACAGGACGCACTTGTCGCTGGCTATCCACGCATTGTGAACGATTCAAGAAATCGCTACATTCGCTACGAATTGGATTACAATTTGTAATAGAAAGCGATGTTACTCGGCGGTTTTGCTATAGCTTTGTATCTGCTTTTATAGTTATCACTTTTTGAACATCTACCATGAAACATTTCATAGTTGTATACAGTATTTGAACCAATAAATTTGGATAGTAATAATTTCTTAAACAACATATCTGAAAGCTCGATTATTGGAGCGTTTCTCGTGAGAAATGAATCTCTTTCACAGCTTCTCAATATGCCTTCGTACAGGTTTAGATGTTTATTATCATTAAGCGAAGTAAGGTTTAAAATTGTTTCAAAGCTCTCGAACACAAGGATTTACACATTTGTACAAGCGTGCAAACGTGTGCGGTTTGAATGTTTGACAAACTTTTGATTGCCGTTCCAGGTGGGTGAGTTCTTTGAACTTTCTCTCGCTCGCCCAACTTCGGAGCGCTTGCGTTTGCTAAAGTTGAAGATGATTTGATGCACCTGTGCGGAACTGTATCGTGTTTGTTGCCACGTGCACACGCACGCCCGCTTACATTGAATTCTTGGAAGAAACTGCATACCAAGATGCCTCTCCCCTGCTTGATCGTTGCATCTTGGTGGAAAATGTAGCGCGCAAGAGGGGACATGCAGCAGTCTTGACACTGCCGGGTGAAGGTATAAAAGTTGTTAATTAGTTTTTCCCCGGTAAGCGGCTTCTGGAATGATACACCGTTAGTTTAGTGACTTGCACTTCCTATTCGCCTGCCACTGCTTTGTAGTGCGCGATCGCTTTGCCCAGCAGCGAACGGACAAGTTTCCTGTGTTTTCTTGAGGCCCGGCCTACGCCTTACCGTTCAAATTCAAAAACCGACTTTCGATGGAAGTTTACGCTCGAATGTTGTCTCCATTTTGTTGCCTCGAGTTCAAATGAAATCAGATGCTTACAATGTTGCATCCGGTAGATAGGTGGAGGATGGTTGTAGTTTGCGTGCGAACAAACCAACTGCTCGGTAAATTCAAGACGAAAAGTACCGTCAATTAGTGTTTTCGTGCTAGTATTACAAGCATTGCTGCATCGGGAGGAAATAATTGACAAGAAAGTTTGTTTTTTTCCCCCATGGCTTTCTCGAAAACATTCTTCGTGAAGCGCCTTTGTGTGGTGCTAAAGACTTTCGGGCAAAGTTCTTGTAATGGAGCTGTCTAATTGACCATTTTTGTACGTTCTCTTACTTGTGTAGCGTCTTTTTTTATTCCCGGTAAGCCCGGTAAGCTGGTTTGCAAATCAAATTTCAATCTACTGTAAAGAAAGCGGACTAAACGTTTCCACTGTACGTTTTCCCAGCTAACTTACCCCAATTATCCCTTCTCACATGTGTTATCAATTAGCAGACCTGATGCAGATGCAAGCTGCAACGCTCTAATAGAGGCATTGCATGCAAATTTGTCTCGACAGTTATTGTGGCATAAGAAATCCTTCAGCGTTCGAGCGGACTGCAAGCGGATGAAAAAATAATCCTACCAGCAACCCGTGTGCAGTAGATTGGTAATCGAAACACTTATAATTGCATTTCAATCGACACATTGCACCACCGTGCGCCTTTTCTCGAAATCGAGCTCTAGCATATGTGGTGCGAAAAGTAGAAAATGTCTGTTTGCGAATTCCGTCTTCTCGTGTGCCGCAGCGTGCCCAAAGAATAGACCGTACGACCGATATCCTGCTCGAGGCTGCAACTTAAAAACCGACCTCAAAATGTGACGCAAAACCATGTGGGAAAAAGGGAATAGAAAAATGCGTTAATTGTGCAACATCCTCAGAAAAAATGAAACCCGAAAGGAATTGGTTTTGACGACTACGATGGGTGGTTTGGTGTTTCGGGAAATCCATGCCAGAATAGTAACAGTAACCTGGACCAAAAGGAACTGCTGCCACACATTAAAAAAAAACCCCGACCCGTTTCGGACAGGTTTAGAAAATGGGAAAATTGTCTGCAGCAGACCGCAAACAACAACAAAAAAAAGAACAACTGGCAAATGCCTTTTACCAACATTTTCATTCTTTCCGCTTTCGATTCGTTCGATTCGAATGCAAATCCAATAAGCAATGGTTAGAAAAACGGCACAGGCATAGAGCGTCACAAAAATATCGACGCAAGAAAATGCAGCCACCAGCATCATAACTGGTCGTGTTGTTGCTTCCGGTACAGCAAAAGGGAAAGCCAAACCAGATGAACTTTGCCGAAAGAACGAACACGCAATGTTCGGAAATCGGGGGCTTTGGAGATAGTGTTGCCTTTGGCAGACGTTAGTAGGCAGCAGCACCAGAACGAGCAGAAGCAACATGAATGAGATTAAACCAGCAGAACTAGCTTCTTGCAGTAAAAACCGCGTCGTTGTACAATGCAGTACCGTCTGGCAAATGGTTAAGAATACAAATCGCCGCATTCCTGGATGGAAAGGACACACAGCGAGAAAAAGATGCTTTCCAAGCATAAACAACATAAAGCGGGGTACAGCGCCAAGGATGGAGGAGTCGGAAACAGCACCATAAGCTGCACTGCAAAGCATCTGCATGGTGAGGAAAAGGTTGATCGTAAGTCCAAAATTTTTACTCCATTGCATTTTTTGGAAAATTTTTCACTATTTATTTATTTGTAGGTGACCAGTGTTAAGATAAATTATATAAAAATACTACCCCAGATCGATGAAATATCTTCAAGAGACTTACCCAATGAGAATCTACTTCCTGTAATCATGGCATCCTTTACCAGTGACCAACCAGTGGCGGATCAAAGCTTTTAGAGACCTGAGATCAACTCGTGATAAAGACAACTTCGAATTACATTTCGGACCTCGTTAGTTGAAAATTGCCACTAAACTTGCGTTGCGGCTCCTTTGCGCACTGATGATCTTAATATTGAGCAGAAGTTAAGCGACCAAATAAGCTGAAGTTGGAATATTGCACACTCGGATGTATGAGCTAACAAAGGAAAAGTCGCTAAAATAAAGCTCTCAGAGTTGTTAGTGCTATGAGAAAGACTCCGGATAAATATAAATCCGTAATATCTGTCGAAAAATCAGCTACCTTCAACAAAGCAGAACTCTGGACTACGGTCCAAGAAGTCTTGTTTGAAGTATTAATCAAAATAGTTTTAAAAGATGTCTAATATTTAATGGAAACACTCTAGAAAAACGATAACAGAATCCACGGCCGCACGGTATTCACAAAAGTTTTGATTCAGTACTCACAAAACACATCTGTGGAGTCTTAATAGCTTATCAACCATCCCAAAACTCACCGATAACAAATATTTATGGCCAGCATATGATTTTAAGCTTCCCCACCATGCATCAGATTCGACGGTTTTTGCTTCTGCTTGTGGCGCAGAGAACACAATACCGATACTCGCACTGGCGACTACCAATGAATCGTTTTCTCCAGAAACCAAATCCAACGCCAAAGAACGAATATGGACGCGAAAGGTTATCGTCGGGAATGTGTGTTGCAATTTCGAATTCCACACACTGAAGCTGACGCAAATTACTACGTCCGCCATGTAGCGACCGATGCAGCAAAAGCAGAAGTTGGGGAAAACACGGCACAAAACCCTTCGAGATTTGTGCAACGGAATCAGCCTGCATCACCAATTTCTCCCCCCCGAATTGGGTTGGACGGGGCCAATGCAATGCAAACGGCTTCTAACTACCAATCCACGTTGGTGCGCGCGGGGGAACCATGCTTTTTTTTGGTGTGTTTTGCTTTTCCCCATTGATAAATTTTCCATCGGAAAATACAGTATAAAGCGCCATTCTTTCGCATTCGAATGTGGTGAACAAAAAAATAGCGATCCAAGGTCCCATGCGGTTCCCAACGTGGTTGCTGCAAAACGTGGTGGAGGAAATGATGAAAATGCATACACATTTTCCCGTGCATTCTGGATTCCTTCGTCCGTGGTTGAGCCCCCGTGCCCAGCCACCGTTCCGATACAAGGTGGGAAATGTGAAACAATATTGCAGTACATCACCGCAGACAGCAATTCCTCTTCGCCGCAGAGTGAAAATGTTTCCTTTTCGGTTTCTCTGGCAGTGTGCGCGCCCCCACCCCCTTTAGCATACCGGTCCGAAATGCTTCCCGGTGGCTGTGAGTTATGTTCACGTTTCCATTCTCTCCGCGCGTGTGTTTCTTCGTTTGCTGACGCTCATTTCGTTGCAATTCCTCCCGGGAGTCTTCACCCGGGACTCCATTAGCTCCAGCTTGTACCGAGTTTTTTGCTGTTCCGGGGTGTTTTTTGTTGTTGTTGCTCCTACTGACGCTTCTCTCTCATTACAGAATGAATGGCACCGCGGGTTTCGGTTTGGATTGGGACGTGTGAAAGCAAACCCGACCGTGATATGTTGCTGATATTTGGCCCCCGCCACACACACACACGGTTCCACGATGCAGGGCGAACGAACGAATAACGAATAACGAACACATCGAGCACATCCTTTTTTTGCCGTTGTTGTGCCACTCGGAGAAGGACGAGAAGGTATGTGATGCCGGGGGATTGAGGAGAGGAGGGGAGTGGGAAGGGGTGTTGGGAATTCATTCCCGGAACAATAATTGCAAACGTGTGTTTCCCTCGGTTCGTTTCGCGTTGCGCGCGGAAAATTGCGGGAACCTCCTTGGGGACCACAGCGCACGGCACGAATCGGTAATTCAGCAAGGTGTGCAGAATGGATTATTTTTGTATGCCGTGTACTCTCGGTTCTGGTTCTGGTCATATCTATATACATTTTTTTTGTCATTTCACTCCCCCCTCCCAGCTTCCGGATCTTCCACCCCATCGGATGATCCAGGCGTGTTCGATCTCTTTCTACAGCAATAAACTTCCGCTCTACATTGCTCATCCTGCCAATCGGTTTGCAACCGATGCATAATTTGCGCCGGTGCTGAAAGATGAAAAATTGTCCACCAGAATTGTTAATGGAGCTTTCGTTTTTTTTTTTTTGCTGTTGTAGTTTATTATTGTGGACGTGTAGCTGTACAGCTAGAGTAAATAGGGCAGGATGTCCCAATTTCATACAGCCGAAGCAGCATTCGTAGACATTGCATCAATGTTGTTGAGAGCTTTTTTGGAGAGCAGTAAATGAAGAAATGTTTTAACATGAAGCTTAATTTTGTTGAGCTGGCGATTTTAGGATATCCCAAACTAATGAATCTTGACAGTTTTGCCTGTGACGTTGCAATATTCGCTGAATCAAATGATGTATTTAATTTTGTTCCTAGTACTTAGAAGAGAAATCAATAGAGAAAAGTAAAAATCTTATCAATCATAAGTTGACACGGAATACTTCAAGCTTTAGTATACTTATAGAATTTTTCTCGAATTAGCAAAGAATTCCTAAAAACGACTTGGCCGCATTGCTATGTCCCTAAACAAGTCACGTATGTTTTCAACCATTATATATCTTTCAACATTTGCTTCAATTTGCTTTTGCTTTTGATTAAGTCCGATTGTATCAATATTTCTCTTAATACTTCTGTAAGACTAATGGATATATGTAAGTCAATCCATTTTAGGGCGTCATCCAAGTCATAGGGCGAATAAATATTATGCTAATTCTCTAAATTGTAATTTAGAAACATCATTCGTTGTCTTGCTAATGTAATGTTCAACAAAATCAAACGCCCCGCAACCAGCTATTAATCCACCACTTCACGTGTCATTATTCGTATCCAATTGTCTTTGTCAAATTAGAATTCTTATTATCCGAACGCCCTGATTGGCAGTGCGCTCGATTGATTGAAAAATTGATGCTAATGTTATAAGCGATCGATTTTTCCGTCCAATACCTGCATCAGGGCGTGCGTATTTACGCTTTAGACAAAGCGTTAAGCATGTTTAGACGCTTCAAAATGCTCGCTTAGCTTCAAAACACACCCACAGAAAAAGCTTTCAGGTAAGAAAAACGCTTTTGAAGCACTTTCTTTCCCCCTTGCACGCTATGGAGGGTGTGTGTGTACGGCGCACTGATTGGTATGGATTCTCTAAAGACGGCAAAGATGATTGAGATCGGCTCATCCGTCCCGATCTCCAAGGACTCCACACGGAGAGACGAATGAGGTAACGAGAACCATCCAGTGGAAGAACACAAACACACACACACACAGAACGCAGAACCTGTTCAGAGGCTTTGTTTCTGGTGGGTCCCACCGTTGCTCACTCACACTGGTCCTGCCGGTAGAAGCGAGTTTTCATCCTCCGTACACGGCCCGGGCATGGAATGGAAAGATAATGAAAATGTATATTTCCACTCGATTGCTACCGACGTCCGTGTGCCGACGCCGACTGACTCTCGGTACGCGGATGACTCTGGTACTCCCCAGATCCCAAGGTCCCCGAGTCTCCCGAGTACCATGGTGGAAGTAAATTTCGTGTGCTCTCCGGGTTGGGAAGGAATCGCAACCAACCAACCAACCAACCAAGAAAAAAAAAACATGGCAGAACCACCGTACAACCGAACCCCACATGATCCGTATTTTTCCATTTCCATTCCACCGTACGCCCTGGCACACTGGCACACGAGGAACGCACGAGCTTTCACCGCATGGCATGAACCGCTGTTGTGCGCTGTTATCAATGTGTGGGGCCCGGTTTCTTCGCTACGTGGCCATTTTTCAACACGATTTACCGAATTCGGAGAAGCGATACTTCGAGAACAGAAATCCCGTACAGGTCTCGCAAACCTGTCACGCTCGCTCCACCCCGGCCCCCAGAATCGAATCGCGCTGACTGCTGCATGCAGTGCTTGAAAGTCATGGTTCGTTTCGGTTCGCCGTTTGTTCGTTGGTTGATAAATAAACATTCGCGACATTAAGTACGATAGCAGGCAGCAGGGCAGCGATACGTACATGATGGCGGCGACGGTGTACACGGGTGAGGTCAACTGACTTGGCCTGACTTTCGGTTTTCGGGAAATTGTTTTTGCTTGTTCGGTGCAGTGTGCCAAACAGGGTTTTCCGGGAACGCTTCCTTCGGAAATGGAACCGACAGGATTGTGCTGAGTCGAACCGTTCGCTGCATCGATGGGTTTTGTGCAGCTTACAGCACAACTGTCTTTGCAGCGCTTGGGCAGCCGGAAATGAAAATAAAACTCACCCCATCTGGCACGAGTGGACGGGCGGGAACGGATCGACTCGGTCAGAATCGAAACGGATCGCCGGTGGGAGAATGACGCGGATGTCTCACAGTTACTGGGAGAAAGAAATCAACCCCGCACGACGACCCGATCCCCAAATACACGGCGTGTGCATGTGCACCAAAGTTGAAAGTGAAGTTTAAATTACCTTGACAGATGCTGTCACCGTCGATGTTTCGCTGAAGTACAGCTGATGACCGGAAGCCTTCCCGCACCAGGATCCACCGGTGAATGGGCGTCCCAATTCGCTGAGCTGGTTTTTGTGTTGTTTTGTTGGCGAAGAGTTACCGGGAAAAGAACAAAGATACAAACAGTTTAATGCGGGTGCTGCTCGTGTGTTGATGCTTTTTTTTGTGTTGCTTCACTCCTTAGGGAAGCTTTCGGAAAAGTATTGAACCAAACAGTTTTGAACGGGTAGCGTTTAAAGCAACAACAGACAAAAAAAAAAACAAGAAGCGAAAGGTTGATCATGTTTTATTGAATTGCTGCGCTGCACACAAGAAGCGAAAGGTACTCTATGGAGGAGGGCCCGGTGTTTTTGCGAACGTGCCGGGACATTGATTGATGCATGGGGACGCGTTTTGGGAAATTTATCTGCCTTCGTGGAACCTTTCCCCAAAAGGGGTTTACCCGTTTTCCTTTTCGGGGGAGAATCTTTGAATGGGAGCAAACATTTTGATGGTGAAAAACCATTTGGATGAAAAAAAAAACTCTAAATTGAAACCTAACAGACCCTAACTTTGAGAGGTGAGTTTGGCAGTTTGATTGTTGAATGACAGAAGCCTGTACAGGGAAACGCATACGTGAAAGCAGCAAACAATGATTTGGGAAACGATGCATACACAATGAGCAACAAATGGGATTCGTTTTGACCTTTCGATGAGTGGCGCGTGTTGGAAGAATGGAGCTTTTGCTGTGTAAAATTTCTTTTTGAAAGTTTTAATGAAAGTCCTTTAAAAACTGAAGTCATATAAACGTTGCTATAATAGTAGCCATAATTAAAAAACATTATGTTGTAAAATGAGAACCCACTTTTAATATTTATTTTTCAGTTACCGAACTCAACTGCCGAATGAGAGGTAAATCCTAATTGCTGGATACTGATCCTCGCCAAAGTTCACCCCCGGTGCATATGGCTCAAGTGTTTCCACTTGACCGCAGTGGTCATGTAAGGCAAACTCCATTAACTCTATTTTGTATCTTATTTGTACAATGGCTTTCAAAAAAACAGACACACACACACCGGATCGACCCTTTCACTACTACAACCACTAATCCCACCAATTCGTTCGGCAACCGAACCCATAATTTCGAGAATTGCTCGGAAATAGATAAAACTTTATTGCATGTTTTACCAATCCCATTTTGGGGATAGGGTTGCCTTTGCGAGTGGAAATCCAATTTTCCTTCCCGTCGACCGGTGCACAAGCTCGTGCAGCAATCTCAGTCGGCTACTACACTGCTGCAGGAAGCTAGAGACACGAGTTTGCTATAAAATTGACCCCTTTTCGGACGAGATCAACGGTGCTGCAACTGTGCTCGCCTTGAAGTGGAGAAACTGGTGAACCGGGACGATAAGCGAACATCGCTGGTCCGTGTGGTGCAGCAGCAGCAGCAGCAGCAGTTCGGTCATTTTTGGCTTCCGACTAAACAAACTTCACAAAGTTAAGCTTCTGCGAGCAAGCAAACGGTCTCCAGCTCACTTTTATCAGTAGTTTAAGAACCAGTTCCTGATAGATTCGGAAACCTGGCCTCAGCTACGCTCCATTTTCCCTCAGCCCGTCAGAACAAACGAATGTAAGCAATAACATGTAAAACTTTCCCATTCATCGCCGGAGTGATCCGGCAGTACGGACTCGTCGGTTTGTGCTGCGCTGACGCGTGTGCTGGCAACAGTCGTCCAGTTGGAAAACGTTACAAGCGCAAATGGAGTAAAGTTTTGTCAGTTGCGATAAACCTTTTGAGTGACTCAAATCGCTGGACGGTCAGAGGGCGAACGAGAGAGAGAGAGAGTGTGTGTGTACTTTGGTGCAGTGCAGTTTGGCAAAGGGTTGCAGCGCAACATTCAGGACTATCAGGACGAGTGAAGTGTTTGCTTTTGGGTTCGGTGCGTTACAGTGTTGGCATCGATACCCGGCAGTAGCGAACGGCCCCATCGAGTCGTACCCTGGTTTAGGTGGGGTACTTATGAAGCTAATTGAGTTGTCAGCCACATGTCTTTCGGGTCGGGAAAGTTATAATCTACTGTCGGTGCACACGGCTGTGCATCAATTTATGATAAGCTTAAGTCTATGTTAAGGGCTCACAAACTCGAAACTTTAATTATCTTCAAAGAAGCAGCAAGATACGGACGTCATAAACTACTGAGTAATGTTGGAGTATCTTGGTTTTCGTTTTGTTTTGAAAGTGTCTTGAAAACGATACGAGGATTCAGGGAAACGCGGGAAGTTTCTAAGCAATAAAAGAGTGATTCTTAGCAATTTTGATACCCTACGAAATACCGATAACTAAAACGAAAAACGATGCTAAAGCATCCAATCATATGAATACCTTCTTATCAATACGTCATTCCTTACCTGCATGAATCCTTCCGGGCAGCCGGGCAAATCGCCTCCGCTCGTAAGGCTTGCATCGCTCGAATCCATATCCGGATCGATGAGACCTTCGTCGAACCGGCCGACGGTAAATTTGTCGAAAATGATCTGCAAATAGAGAGGCAAGATGGTAGTGATGTAACAAAGGCATGTGTATTGTTTTATTATTGTTGCATTTTTTATCGAAACGAAATTGGAAAATTTCATTACATTATGTAAAATGGGGGTTCGGCTTCCTGCCCTAAAACGCACGCAAAGTCAAGACATGTTCCAGATGTTTTTAATTCCCATACGCTGTACGCAAATACACAAACAAAGCAGCTTCCCTGTAATGGTTTGTGGGTGCAAGCTACAAGATGACGTCTTTATTATTCCACAGCAGCAGAAAGAAAGAAGCGTCAGCAAACAGTGTTGAATAATATAGCCTCAATGTCAGAAGCACCTCACGAGAATGTCAGTTTAATTTATCCCTGTCCGAAACAAACCGGTCGTTCGCCCACCTCGATCCAAACCCCGAAAAAGCAACGAGGGGAACGAGCGAAGAAGTCGGACGAGAGCCAAGTAAGCTTTACCCAAGGCTCTGCTGAAAGCTTTCTTTGACGATACGTAAATACACACACACACACCGAAGCAAGCAACCGCTCGTAGAAAGGAAAGGTGAAACGTTTAATCTTTTCATCGTACGTATCTTAAAAAAGGATCCTCAATCAATGCTCTGTGGCCTGTTGGATTCCGAGCTGTTGGACTTGTTGGGCTTTTGGAATAATAAACGAGCACACACACAGAAACAACGCATACACGAAGATCCTTTCGCAATTCTGTCAGAATATCCGCACCTGTCAATAGCGACTTGACAGGAACGAAACCCAAACAGCATCGTTTTGTTTTCATTGGATTTTGTTTCTACACCTCGGCAGCCGCCACCATTTTGTCGCTGGCTTCCAAAAACGCAAACCATAATACAAAGGCAAGATGGAAGCCCTACCAACCTGTACCTGCACCTAATGTAGATGGTGTTCGGGTTGCAACATTGTGATTAGACGAGTTCTTTCCTGTTTCTATTCTTCTACGTGTATGTGTGTGTACTTGTGGGCTCATTCTACAATGGCTTAGCCGTGCCGGAGAGAGTTGATAAAACAAAAACCATTCTCTTGCTAAGCTCAGTGTTGCTTTGCATCTTTCAAACCTCCACACCAGAAGGACATTATTTTGCAAAAGGTTTTCCTTTGCTGACTGGATCCGGATGGATCCGGGTTCATCATCATCGGTTCGGCAAGGAAAGGAAAACATATCAACCATTCGCCTCGCCCCCCCTGTGATAAGCTTACCACCCTTGAGCGTGTGCCTGCTTTTTTCCCACGATGAAAGAAAGTTACTGTCACCCAAAAACAAAACACACACACAGAGAGAGTGAAGGAAAAAAGGATCTAAAAGCTCTTCACAAAACAAAACGAAGCCATCCCCCGCACAAAATAACACAATGAAGGAACGAGTCCTTTGGGAAAGACAAGCCGAAAGAAATAAAACTGTCAACCGAAAGAAGCGCGCGTCAGCTGGTGAAGGATGGGAAACAGTGCGGGCCTAAGCGTTGCTAACTGCACCGGTCTGCCTAAACGACTCATCATTCTGCAGAGCGCACACACACGCACACACACACACACACACGTAGCACAAACATGGCGCAATGAGGAAAAACAAAGGTCTACAAGCACATGAAACAAAAACCGGATCCGTTTCTTTGCGGAATTCTTCGATCGTCCGAGCTGTCAGACATTCCTGGCGTTGCTGCTGGCCCTATCATCATTAACTTCGAGGTATGGGGCTTAAGATGGAGGCCACATACACACACGCAAGACAAAAACGATAAAGAAGAAGAATTCTGTCTTGTCCACACCGCAATAAGCGAAAAACAGAACAGCAACAAAAAAGCACACGGAGGTAACTAATTTATACCGATCCTTGGTTATGCCACAGCCGTCACTCGAATGGTCGAGTGATGATTTTGCACAGTGTGGCTGGGGGGGGAGGAAAAAAAGGAAAACGAGGTCAACGAGCGTACCGGGTGCGCAAGGGGAACAATGGCAAGGCCACACACACGGACACTCGGTGTCCTCACCAACTGTGTGGCAGATAGTGGAAGATTATTATGAGACGATCGTGTTCCCGGAACCGCACACCTAAAGGACACCGGAGATAGCTAGGTAAGCTGTCGTAGGTTTTTCTTTTGTTTGTAGCGCAAGACAACACACCAACACGCGCACACGCACACAAAAGAAAGGTTGATTAGAGGTGGATGTAATAAAACCGAAACCCAGCCGATTCGCTGCTTGAGAACTTTCTATTTCGGCGACGCTTACACACTGGGGAGCTTTTGTTGTTGTTCTTTTATCTCGCTTTCTCTTCCTGCTCCTGATCATTTGTTTTGTCGTGGTGGATAGGTCTAACAGAGGACGCTATTATTAAAACCCGTTAAACAGAGAACGGCCCGTAGTTTTCTTGGAACACGCGCCCAGACCAGCGGAACCACCATCGCTCAACGCCCGTCTATTTCTTGACGGAATGTTTGCCCTCGCGTACGGAGCACAGGACCAAAAACCTAGATCCGCATAACGCAAACACACTCGAGATGAATGAATGAAGAATGTTCGTATTCTTTCCGAATGGGGCTTATGCTTCTAACAACACTCGGCCCAACAAACAAGACAAACAGACAAAGCCAGCGAACAACGCAACGAAAGTCGGCAAATTCTACAACGTAAAACAACAGCAACTTCGGCGTTGGACGCTGATGCTTGGCTGGGCTTTGTTTTTTGGTGCGAAAAGTTGGTGGTCCCGTTGGAGAGGTTGAGTTACGGGTTTTGAGGTCACCGTTTGAAATTGTGCCACTCTTGCTTGTGCTGTCCTGGGCTTCTTGCCGAGTTACGGAGCAGAGTTACACAATAGCTAACTGGCCGGAACATGCTTATCGAGAGTTGTAATTCTAAGGCTTCGTTTCTCTAGCTCGCCCTCCCTGGTCAGTTTGGCACCCTTGCGTCACCTTCTTCGAATCAAATCCTTCTCCGGGGATAAACAGGAAATGTATAGGAAAAAAAAGAACTGCGCCACTGAGCTGTAATTAATTAAACGCAAGAAAACGAAAGTGTTTGCTCGCGTGCCTGCACCAAACCACTCAACCGGGTACCGTACATGGGTCACGTTCCTGCTGTCAGCAGGGTTAAAATGGGTGTTTAGCAAAAGGTACTCTACCCAGCTGCCCCTAACTCCTCCCCTAACGCACACACACACCCTTCAGAATGCTGACAAACCACCATCAAGCTCAACTCCGAATCTACCGCTGACTCTGATTAATGAGCCAAAGTGGCACAAAGCGCCACTCCGAACTGCTTTGACCGACCTTGTCGCATAGTTTTCTTCGATGATGTAACGGATCCCAGGGCGCAAACAATCGTCACCAAACCGAATGTCAACCGGCGTGTAAGGGTGTCGTCGTTCGTCGGTGATGTTGTTGCCGAACATGCCGGTGTTTATTGGTGTGGTGATTGTCTGGAATTGCTGAGAGGGAAAATCAAGGAAAATATTTATCACTTCCACCAGCGTGTGCCCAGCAAACTGGCTGACGACTCTGGCTCTGACTGTTTGGTTTGTGGTCTGATCGTGTCTGATACAGCCCAAAAAGGCAGCACATTCGCGTGCAGGGAGGATTTCCGAATGGCTCTGACACTGAGATACTTAGCGATAATGAGTGGAGCACGCGTTTCGTCAGCTAATTAGCTAAATTTAGATAAATAGACGTTTGGGTGGGCAGCTGACTGCTGAACGGGTCAAATGTGATAAGGTGAGGCATTGTTATGATAAATGAAGGACATATCTCTTCCTGTTACCACTTTCACATGTAAATGTGAGTGATAAACTCAGTTAAGCGATTGTTTTGTTTTATCAGGGCTCGGATAAAACTCTGGTGTTGCCCTGTGCACAGTGTTGCCAATCAGAATAAGTTGTATGCGACGAGGAACTTCGGATCGTTAACAACTCTGGGTATTGATCTAAACTACATCAATTATGCTATGTGGTAGAGAAATTCAAGCGTCAAATAATCCCTTCCTTTGATTCAGGACATTCTCGATTTTATTTTTTTGAGGATACTCTTCTCCTCATAATGTCCTCAGAAGAGAACTTTTACCATATAACATCTATTTTGCGGAACCAGGATAACAGTCCTAGAATTTCAAGTCTCGGGAAGAAGGTCCAATTCACTTGTCATCAGTAGGTTTGATGTCTTTATTTTTTCCAAGGATTTACTAGAGCTGGTTGTCCTTAAATCTCCAAAGGAACCAAGTCCTCAATTATCCAAACACGTATGAGTGTGTACTAAACTTCTTAATATAGATTTAATCTTTGCTCTTTGATCCTATGTTATATGTTTTTATATCATCATCTTAAAACGACGCACATCATCGAGTCATCACCATATTAACTCCTGCGAGACTTCGTTAATGACATTCGACTCTTCCTTCGCTGTATGGTAAACCGTTCCTGTTCGCTTCTCTCGACCTACGCAACGACGCGTCCATGGCGCGGTAATGATAAGAATTCACACGCAGACCGATTCTCGTGCCAGTTATTTAATTAAGTGCGTTACGCATACCCGCCGGCAACCGTTTTGGTGCAAAACCGGGCTGCGATTGATTAGCAATTTAAATGCCGCCTATTCATCAACCAAATTTACATATCATTCAGTCGCCGTTCGCTGTTTGCGTGGGAAAAGTTTATCCCATTTGTGCGCTCCCAGTTGAGAGCGTAGTTGAGGGTGTGCTTGCGATAGGGATTAAGGACCCGGCTCATCAGTCTTCAGCATCAGCCTCATCAGCGCCCGACGAACGCTAGAACAAGCGAATTTATTCGAGGCAATTGTTCAGTTCGGCAGTGGTGGGAACATTGTCGGTACTGAAGTCTCGCGTCTTGGACCTCCTGATAAAGTGCGGGAAAAACGTTCTAACCCAAGGATACCGATTTCTCAACGGATGCAAAGATGCTTTCCGGGTTGTCGGTTTGATGCCAAAGGGTGTGCTCCTAGCCCGCGGGCAATCCTCACTGATTGCCATCGTGCGATAGCGCAAGAGAGAGAGAGAGAGAGAGAGAGAGCGCACCGAGGGACAAATCAACGACGTCTACACTCGAACGTCATTGCTTGCCGTGGTCTACATAACGTCCAGAACCGTCTTACATCCGGTTCATCCTGCGTCCCGTATCTCTAATCCTGGCGTACCACAGCGTCAGCACATTGGAAAAGCAAACTCGCGCTAGCAAGACCCAAACCGTGCTGCTGCTGCTGCTGGTGGCTTTAAAGCCGAACTGCATTTAGAATTCACATTGCCGCAATGCTGAAAAGATATCTTCTCTCATCGTTTGTTCCTTTTTCCCGCTTGCCCTTCCACCTTCCCCCTCCCATGTTCCTGAGCTCCTGAAGGCGTTTTTGAAAATCTTCATTATGGCAAATCGCACGATTCACACACAAAGCGAAATCGCTTTTATCTGCTGTTTGTTTAATGCTCACAGCTTGCCCATCCCACTCGACGTTCGCCAGGGCGTACACGGTCTCGGGCGCATAGTTAAAGCGGAAGTGAAAGGAAAGTTGGAAGTCTTCGGTGCCCTCACCGAAAAGACGAACCCATCGGGCGCACCGAAAGATGTTGAAACAAATCAGTCCGCGCTGTTGAAGCCTGGCACGAACGCGGCTTGGTGTGTGGCGCGTGTGTAATGAGAAAAAGAACTTCTCTTGCGCTTGGGATGAAAGCGACCGAAACGACTTCCGGCCGATGTTTTCCGATCCGCTCGGAATCGATATTAGTTTTCGGAACTGGAATTCAACGCTTGTGTCTTCCGCCCAATGCGTTGGGATTTTTGGGAAGGGTGGATGATGTTTGGGTCGGGTCGGTGGAATCGATATCACGGCACATCATACGATGCTCATCAGGAGGCACTTCAGGAAAGCATTGGAACAGTACTTGTGTGTGTGTGTGTGTGTGTGTGTGTTGGGTGTATTATGGATACGACTATCGTTCGATGATTTTTGGCAGTCGTTTAAGAGGCACTGTTTCAATTGCGGAAGTAGTACACAGTGATCAAAATGCTATAAAAATCAGTGTTTGCTCTCGTTTCTTTTTCGGTTTGATTATTTTTGATGAAGTAATATATTCTTTGATTTTTAGATGGATCTTGTGGTGTTCTGAATCTTAATTTTATAAGAACTAAGTTTTGTTTAATTGAAATATTTAAAAACTTTACTGTAGTGATAAAATTTCCATAATAAGGCACCGAAATGGCACATCCTAACGAAGAAAACATAAAAGTTTTCCCCGAGTTAGCCGACTGCAACACTTGCAGCGGCTATTTGCCGGTTCGAGAAGTACCATTGTAAAAATAATATTTCATCCCGCTTCCCGCAGATGAATTAGTGATGAACACCCTTGCCCAACCCAAACCCGTCTTGGCTTGCGGTATAAAACTTAAACGTAGCACCACCGAGCACCGCCGACGACGAACACCTCTGCAATGGCGGTTGCTGCAAATGCTTACCTGCACGATGTCACCCTGTTCGTGGCCGGAAGCGGTAAACGTAAGATGGCAGAGAAATGGCAGCCGGTTCCACTGCGGTGGCGGCACCGTGAGTGTGTACGTTCGCCCGATATCACCGTAGTACGTCCGGTTGCACACTGGAAGAGATGGGAAAAACGATCGGGAAACCCCGGTGTTAAATAAAAGTAAATGGTTGGGCAAAAGGTCGGTAAAGAAAATTATGTTGCGTGGTGAGCAGCATGAGCAAAGTGTGAGAGTGAGAGTGTGTGTGAAAGCTGCAACCTATCAAAGCAACCCAGTCACATGGAAGCGAAAGTTACGGTGATCGATGGAGACGCCCGGTTGCTGGTGACGGTGATGGAGGCGCCAGGTGGCTGTTAAAATAAGGTTAGTTGTCCACGGCGAAGAACGACCGGGAGCGAAATTAAATTCAATTTCTTTAAATGAAATGAGCTAGTTTTCCGGTGGTAAACGGGTACGGTTTGGTCAGACACAAAAACAATTCCGCCAACGGGTGTTGAAGGTTGTAGTCGGTGTTGTTAATTAATTAATGTCCGCCGGTACACGAGCTAAATTAAGTGTTTTGTTTTTTTGACATAAAGAATGCTTAATGAACATTTATTTAACCAATGAACTAGAACCCATCTGACTAATTCAACCACGGAAATCGTGCGGAAAATTTAATTTTAAAAAGTATTTCATCAAATTTAACTCCTTTTCGCACTTAAACCCAGCTTTTCCTAAATGATTAATAATGTTTTCCCTAACGCAACCTCTAACCTTATAAAAAATAAAAAAAAAAGGAACCGAAAAAAACAGCGCCACATCTTCACTGTATATAAATATGACGAACTGCACTGACGTTTAATCTCCGAGGAATACATGAGCTCAAGCCCACTTTTATCATCACTCTCAACAACGTTCGTCTCCTGCTGGTGCTATCAACTGCTGTCACGTTTGTCGTTCCTTTTCGCATCAAGCGTACGTACGCAAGACGAGTTGCTTGTCCAAAAAACAGCGCCACCGAAAGTAACAAGACGGCTGAATGTCAGTGTCATGCTTGGCCGTAACGTCGTAGGCACATTACGACAGACGACATGATTTTGTTGAAACTACATGACTCTCGGCTTGTCATACGGGGGGAGGCTGTTTCGTTTTCAAAACGCTGCAAGATGTTTCCGTTTATCAAAGCGTTTTGTTCACATTTTACGATTAGCCTTAGGTAGTTAGGCAATGTACAAAAAACCAAATTAATTGTTGCATTAGGGGTATGCTCTGTTTATGAATAATCATAGCAGAAGAAATCAACAGACAACAAAAAAACCTCTCTTCGACTGTGTAAATAACAATTCAGCATTGTCAAAATCAATCATAATAGATTAAATTATAATTTATTTAATTACCTTCGAGCAGGCAGTAAATAATTAAATATTTAACACACACCGTTTGCAACCATTCCCATGGGAAATTTAAAAAGGCTCACCTGTACACATCTTCGGCTCATCACTGCCATCGCCACAATCATCCCGTCCATCACAGTATTTGTCCAGCGGCACGCAGCTTGCGCCACCCTTGCACGGGTATTCGGAAATTTTGCACCCGTAGCACACGCCCAACAGCTTCAGGGCCAGCGCTGCCAGCAGCGAGTAGTGTATTGCTTTCATTATCATCTGCAACAGAAAAAGAGAGAGAGAGAGAAGAAGAAGAGACAACATGTTATCAATTAAACTAAGCAATTAAAGGGCACAAGAGAAAAATGGAATTCAAAATAGAAAAAAGAAACGCTAAATCAATATAATATACAATCTGACCGTACCAAGCACACTTAAATCAATAAGCATTGATTGATGTTAAAAACCACACCATTGTTGATGCTCCTATTGTCCAACCACCGAATTGTGCACAGAATGTTCCGGGTTCAATTATGTCTCCTCTCCGAGCCACGCGAAAACGCACCCCCAAATAGTGGCCATTTTGTCGAAGATAATCAAATAAGGTTAGCATTGGTCGTACTTTATTTTTGAAATGCATTGAAATGGGAGGGAAACAGAGGGGGAATGAAGGGGTAAGGAAAGGGAGGAGTGGAGTATTATATTTACCTGTCTAGGGCCCTTGATCCGAAACAAAAAGGCCGCACACCCACACACACACACACACAGTAGGGTTTGGTGGGTTGGGAAATTTGATTATAGATTATAATTATCTCATCCCGAAATGATAAAATTTTAGTAAAAAGAGAAGGAAAATTCAGTTTTCCTTCTTGCGCTAGAAATACAGGAGGTAGGCAAGCAGCCACCGGACACCGGGAGCTGTTTAATTTTACTTTTTGAACGGCACAAATGTGCACAACACGTGATGCCCGCCATTCGAACTAGCGAAGGGCGATAATTATGCTACCGGTTTACTCGAACTCCGGGGTTTATACTCGAGTGGAAAGAGGGGCTGATGAAGAGCTTGGCCACAGTTGAATAAACACAAGCTTTCATTAAAATATAAATCCGTCAAATAATGCACAAAATTAATGCCGATGCACAGACCGAGAACTCCCCGTGGTGGGTCCGAGACACGAGGCTCGTTCGCGTTTCGAGCGTTGTAGTTGGTGTGCCGGAACTGCACAAAGTCACCAGTTGTGTTGTGATGAAATTAGCTCCTGCCCGAGCATTATAAACCTCGATGCACTTGATGTTGAGCAACGGTTGTGTACAGTCGTCGCCGGGCGAGCATTTCCTGCTAAGGATTACTGTGATTCTGTGTAGGGTGACAACAAGTTTGAGCGGTCGTGTTGACCCGTTCGGGTCCTGGTGTACCCTGACGACCGGTTAATTAAAAGTTCAGGCTCCACTGTGCATCGCCGTAATAAAGCGACACACCAGCGTGTGTGTATGGGTGTGTTGTATTGTTTTGTCGACGATGTGTCTCTCTCGCCGGGCGCACAGATTCACAGGAAAAGCGGCTACTACAATCCAAACCACAGCAGAGTTAGGGTGTGTTCCTATTCATGTTTAGAGTTTATTATGTGTTATTCTTCAATAACTTTTAATGATTCCGTGCTATACGTGGTTCGAGGGGAAAATCATTCCCCTGACCGTGTGCTTTGGTGTAAATTGTTTCCAAAAATTCGTTCACAATTTAATCGAGGGGCGAGTACAAATTTATGAACCAATTTTAATAAACCCCTCACCCTTTCATTGTTGTCGCCTGGAACTGGTTAAGTTGCTACAGAGAAAAAAAGCCTACTCAAGCGCTCAGTTAAGACATTCAACCAACTCCGTGCGGTGTCCCTTTAGCACGACCCCAAAGCCCCCAAATGATGGCCGTACGATGGTACTAAAACTCATATTACACCCACAATTAGCCTCTCGCTCGCAACGAAAAGGGACGGTGATAACAGCGCCAAAGATATCTGTTTGGAGTTGTTGGGGTTGGTTTTTTGTTTTTGTGAGAAAACCCGAAGGAAAAACTCACCTTTCCGCAAAGCTCGACTGTGGCCACAACACCGAGCTGAAAGGAAGGTAATAAAGGTGGGCAAAAGTTTGTCCGGCAAAACTGGGTTTTCCAGCAGTTTTACCTGCAGTGATCACAATGGGATAGACCAATGGACAAAATTGTGTACAAAGAATTTTATGGGCTCGATATTAAGGTCCCACAAATATCTTCCATCGTCCTAAACTTAAAGAGAGGTAACTGTTCCATGTTCTACGCATGTTGGGTGAGTTTACCGAAACCGAAACAACAACAAAAAAAAAGCACCAAGAACAATGTAACACACACACCGCTTTGAATAAGTTTGTTCGTAAATTTTTTTTCCCCGTTGACCTCCCGAGCTCCCTTGGGATGGGGAAAAAAGGGAAAACAAACGGGAACCACAACTTATTGTTTCGGTGCTTGTTTGGTCAACAAATTGTTCCATAATACACTGGGCCGTACTTTGATTTATCCTTGCCGTTTGCCTTGTGCCAAACCGATCCACAAAACGGCCTCACCACCAACAATGGCCCTAAGAACCTGAAGGACTTGCCGGTTAACATTTTTCGAAAAAGTTTTCCGCACCGCTTCGTTCGCACCGAACCGTTTGAAGTTGGGCTCGCCGTTGTTGAAGGATGGTGATAATGTTCCTACATTTGCACAGCATTATGTCACCCGGATGGAAGGGAGTTTGGGGGAGTTTTGGAGTTTTGGTTACTGCGGGTGTCGATCTTCTAATTGCGGTTTACACTCACAGATTGACGTCTGGTACGGTAAGGCGCCGGGCGTATCCTTGAGAACGGATCGGAGTGCGCGCTCTCATGATGAATCGTGAGCCGACGGTAATGCTATATTGAGCGGTAATTTACATAAAAAATCAATTAGAAACTTTACACCGGGGAAGACTTCCCAGGCCTTTGTACCGCCGGCAATGAAAGTAATGAAAATACACATAAACTCACACACACGCGTACATTTGATTGTACGCAGGAGAGCGAAAAAAAGGAGTCCAATATTGTTGCCACTGTACGCTCTCTTGGGTTGTGCCGCCGACTTGGGGCCTTCGCCGCTTTTAGACGCACACACACCGGCTGGTCGGTTGGCAAAGTTTTTGTGCAAAAGTTAAGAAATTACTTGCGTACTCCAGCGTGCAAATACTGCTAACGCCGGGGTTTCCTTTTTTTTTTTTGGTTGCATTATTCGTTCCGTTTCTGCCCAAACTTTAGCGAAACCAACATCTGAATCGCAAATGTGGCTCATTTGCCTGCGTCTGCTTGCGTCCGTGTGCCTTTCATTAGGCCGTTCGGGCGTTGAACGCTGTTCGCTTTTTCGAAAGCAATATAGCCAACGCTGGCATGTAAAAGTGACCCATTTTCTTTACCGCCTTTCGGGGAGTAGCTAGTCTTGCATGGGAAGTGTATTGGCACGGCGAATTTATTCCACTAATTTAATTATAAATTGGCGTTGCTGATCAAGCACAGGGGAGCTGCTTAACTCAAGCATAAAATATTACGAGTTTTCCGCAAGTTTTGAATGTAGCGGCTGATAAATATAATGAAACAATTCTATTCCATTTTTTTCCTGGTGCTGTAAGATTGAATTCAAATTACATCTGAAGCGATGAAACGTAGCCGCTTTTGATCTTCGAGTGTTGTGGAAAGGCACTGTGGTGAAATTGGATCTCTTTGGAACTCTGAAAAAAGTGTTGGAATGTCTGGAAAACAAGTGTCGCGTGAGCGATAATCGTGAGCAATAGTTGCAAGGTAGAATCTTTGTAGGGGAAGACCTTGAGCACTCTCCTCAATCAGAGATTCTTATTTAGTGGAAGTTGGGAAGCTTTAAACCCAAAATCATCAAGAAATCCTTCTTAGAACATTGAGTCAACATCAACCAATACAACAGCGTCGTCAAAGTATGTTCAAGGATGCTGAAAGAGTTCTAAGACTTTATTTATTCATTAAAGCCTTAAAGCCATCGATTCTGTTGTCGAGAGTGTTGTAGACAGGACATTCACAATAATCTCCGGCTAGTCGAGGAAAACAGTGGGAAGACGCGTCTTTTGGTCCTGATTGACTTACTTCTCTGACGCCATTTTGACTGATGATTCCCAATCATGACGAAAGATCCAGTATTAAGCTCAAGTATTATTCAACATTTATTCGTTCACTTAATGAAGTAGTTACATTGATTTCCTCGATATAGCAACATTGATTAAACCTTGTTATTTACCTCAACAACAATTTTCCCTTAAACACTTTACTAACTACACTGACACAAGCTCGCTTTCAACCATTGCACGGGTGTTTTTTTCCCCCTTTACGTTATGCAACGCCAGTACACTAACGAAACAGGAACCCGGCACCATTTTGTTCCGCTTAGCATCGAACGGGGTAACACGATTATGCTCTTTTCACCGCCGGTACCATGGCGGTTTCGCCTAATTTCGCCATCGCTCGCCGTACAACGCGAAAGGGATACCAAGCTTAGCCCCTTAGCGCTTGGTAACTTATCCCGGCGAGGCCCCGAACCTGCAAGACACAGGACACGCGCAGATAAAAAAGGTAGTTAACGAGAAAAGAGCACCAGCGTAACCTATATACATATTCTTCCTTCGCCCGAGTAGCATCCCTTCGGGCGGGAAGCATCAGGACAGACGGGAACGAACGCAACGAACGAAAGAGGATTATGAGAGCACGTGGTTTGGCTCGTACCCGAGAGCTCGTTAAGCGTTTCGAAGGAGTGCTCGTCGGACGGGCGACGTTTGAGACATAATTTTATGCGCTCCCTCGAGGGAAGGTGAAACTACCTTTCCCAACCCGGTTGATCCACTTAACCCCGCAAGCCCGTTGGAACTCTCCGCCAGTGCTGGGAGTTGCATCGCACCATCCAGGGAAGGTGTTTTGAATGCAGACACTTGCACATACACACAGCCACACAGACGCTGGAAAACCGCAGCATAAGGCGTTTTGGTAACGTTCCAAGTTTGTCTCTTCTTTGCCTTTTTTTTGCTTCTCTAGTACAGGTTTTCCAAGATTTTTTTTTTACCAAGTCACTCCAGAACCAGAACTGTACACAACACAGTGTCTCAATGACGGTTCTACACTCCTTCACCAACGAGGGCCGCCTGTGTCTGTGAGCGAGAAGCTCGTTAGACCGGAGCGTGCGGTCCGGTGGGTTAGAATATCCGTTCCGTTATTTTAGGGTCTTTTGCCTTACTTTGTGAACGCCAACGAACCCTTACCGACGGACGTTGATGATGGGGCGATCAAGCGCTTCTGGAAAAAGAACACTCGCCACGCCAGCAAGAAGCGCACTCGTACCAGAACACGGCAGCAAAACGGACAGATTGCGACCGAATGGCGTCAGCGTCTTAATCCCTTAGCATTTGGTTGGTCGGTGGTTGAAGTTCGGAAGAATAAGAGAAGCAAAATAAAACGGAACAATGTCCAGAAAAAACCAAGAGTTCCAAGAAAGACTTCATTGTGCCGGTGTGGCTAGCTTTTATTTAATTTGCACGATAAATGATACAATGAGGGTACGGCCACAACTTTCATTCGAACCAGTGTCCAGGGGCAGTTCTCTTTTTGTTTTTTTTCCCCCTTTTCTCGTCAATAAATGGCCAAACCTCCGAGAATTGTTGTAGGCCCCTAGCAGGAAGAAATCGTAGCCCCAAAAAATGAGTAGAACTCAATAAAGAACCGAAGGCGCTATAAGTGGCCAATGAGGCCGCTGCGATTCCAAGGAGTCAATCCCAAAAACTAGTTTTCTCCGAGGCGAGGCAACCTCTGGTAGAACGAATCACAAAGCGCCCAACATAATTCTCGTACACGGCTGGGCCCACTTCATCCAACCGGACCATGCCCGAAGGAGAAAGTTGTCCATTATTCGTCCTCCCGGTTCTGGTCTTGCTGGACTGGACCGGTGATGGTCCAGTCGCTCGCTGTGCAAAGGAAATCTATATGACCAACGTTACGGTGCTGCTTGTTACGAGTGGTCGGCGAAAAGTGGCTCGGGATAAAACAATAATAATAAAAGTACATTGCACTTAAGTATCATTTCTTTCGGTTTTATTACCCGGTCGGTGAGTCGTGCGCTTTTTCACTTACCATTTCTCGTGCAAGCCATGAAAAGGAGTCTTTTGCTCTGTCCATCTGTGTGTGTGTATGTTTCTTCGGACATTAGAGTTCACAGAAACGCATCATTCCGCGCGTTCTTGGACACGATCCTTCCCTAACTCTTACTGTCACGTTCAAAGCGCTTGCAAGCGAGCGCACCAGAACCACGAAACGTTTCGCCACCATTGCTCTTTAATGGTACCGCCAACTGGTACGAGCAAGTACCAAAAAAAAAGGGTAGCCCTCCCAAAAGAATGGGCCACTGCTCACCATCTTCCCAACATCCCAGCAGAAAGGGTTATATCGCTTCGCTAGTGGAACGGAATTTAGACATAAAGAAAACGGGAAAGACCATCATAACTCGCCATCAAATCCGGTACCCAGAGCGTCAGCTGGCAGGGCAGTTATGGAGAGATGTGTCGAATGGAGAACACACAGCAAAAAAAACTCTCCTTTTCTGAAGGGCAAAACGTACCAAAAAAACATGGCTTCGCAACAATGGAATCACACCCCACCGGGTGACTGGCGAGTTGGAAGGTGAGATGAGATATGAAGAAATTTTAGAAATGTGAAGCTTGGTTTTTTTGCTGGAGTCTTTTATGTGTGTTTTTTGTTTTGTTTTCCGTGGCTTCCACCCATTTTCCCACCCCGTGTCAGGCATGCCGGCTGGTGGGAAATAAAACATTCCAGCAACAAATTCTCCCGTTCCCCACAGAAGTGGCCCATCCACGCGTTCCGTGTTCGGTTGGTAATGAAAATTGGAAGCACAAAGCTGCAGGGCATAAGCAGTTAATCATCGGACATGAAGCATCAGCAGGCAGTTGATTAAGATACGGGCTCTGTGCACCGCCGTTCTGGTGTAAAAGGAAATGGTGGAAAAAAAGTTTAATTTCACAACTGATTGGTTAGGGATTGAAGGGGAGCTTGTTTGATGCGAATAATGTTTGTACATATTTATTCGAAGTTATTCGAACTTCATATCTGTAGTAATTATATGTTTATGAAGAAGAGAAATTGAGAGAACTGATAACAAGATTAGATTTTGGCATTTGATTCGATAGATTCAGGAGCGTTTAGGAGAATTTTATTTAATTTAGTTGAGACACCAATTTAAGTCATAAGAACTCACGTTGTGTAAGTATCATTTAAAATGGTTGATTCTGTTATCCTCGTGACTTGATTGTAATCATCCACAAATATAAACAGAGCTTACTTGCATGCATTTCAAGTAAGAATATTATATCTTCCGCCAAGTAGAAACCCATCTGCAAAGGAACTTTACATTTAATCACCATTTTGGATTATGCACTGACATGGAGCATTCGAAGGAAGAAGATGAGGATCCAACCATCTCCAAACCCAAGAACTAATGGACCATACAAAGGAGAGCAGGAGAGAAAGATTACGCCACAGGAAGCCGGAAGATAATCATCGGTGAAAATAAAAGAAAAGTGTGCCGTTTGCATTAGAATCAACAAACACCGACAGTGGACGGACAGACGCCACAAACACACGACGCCGAATGTCCGGCCGAATGGTAGAAATATGCAATCATGGCAAAATGTTCCTGATTTCCATATTCGCAATCAAACATGAATAAATGGAATTAGTTTCTGACTCGCATCAGTACTGCACAACTCACACAGTACTTGCGCCCGGTGTCCCTCGGTAGTGGATGAGTGAACTCGCCCTTCACGGGGGAACGACAACAGCATCACCAGACGACCACGCTGCCATCATGGACCCTTTGCGATGGGCCTCGGTCATCAATTGTGTGTTTGTGTATGCTTTCTGAAGGCACATATGATGCAGTTCGTTCGTCATTCTTTTGAACTAACCGGTTGAACCGGATTTCCATGTTGCTCTTTCCGTGGAAGCTCCATAACGAGCTTCGGCGCAAGTCGTTGATTGTTGTCTCTGGGAGATGCAGGATGTTGGGCTGGCAGGCAGCTAACAAAGCAGCACACAAACACACAGAAAAAACTACGATGATGCAGTTTGATTAGACGGCCGGGTTTTGTGTTCCTGGGCCGTCCAACAGCAAACTCCCGGACGAGCGTGCGAACAGCGAGAATCGGATAAAAAGGTTTTGTTCCGCTAAATCCAAACGGGAATTACAACAAAGCAAACTAACTGATGCAGGCCAATCAAAATCAACGTCAGTAAATATGGAATCCAATTGCCGGAAAGTTAAGTAAATCACTGGGAATGATGGCAGACAAAGGCTGCCCGTGTAGTTCCGGCAAGTCGTAAAAATAAATTCTCATCGATAATTTACTTTACGGCACTTTATGGCTAAGTGCGTGTGTGTGTGTGTGGTGGGATGTGCCCCAGAAATAGACGAGTCCCGAAGATTCGGCAATGTAACGCACTATCTCTTATAACCTATTATACCTCCGGGTCGCTCCCATCAACCCGGAATCTATTTCCCTATTTTTCTGATAAGGGTTTTTGGCCCAGCAAGATGCACAACCCCGGGACGACTCCTACGAAATGTTGGCGCGTGGTGTAGCGAGAACCCGGAAATAGAAACAAAATTCTAGCCACCGAAAACCCACATCCCCCTGATAATGATCCACACGCGATCCCTTTTTAAAACTAGGGAAGCAAAGCAGCAAACCCACAAAAGCACAGTCTCCGTTTTTCGGTTTCTACGAAACCACACACACACACACACACACACACACACACGGACATATGCACAGAGTTTGAGGTTTCTAATTCCAAGAGTGGATGTACGCCACGCAAGACCGCCACAGTTTCTGGTCTGGTCTGTGACGGTGGTTTGTGGAACGTCGCTCGGAACGCATGTAGTTCCAAAATTTATGTCATGCAGATAAAAACCCGGTCACATTTTCGGCGACCATGTTGAGGAGCCAGGGTTCATGCTGCGTTTTGCGGCAACACCAAAACCCCCTCCATCACACTTCCAGAACTACCATTCCGGAACTGTCTGCAAAGACCGGTGTACACGCAGCCTGGGCACACGCCATGTTGATGCTGGCATACGCATTAGTCACCGGGTATCATACGATTCCTCGACAGAAGCATCCAATTTCTTACTCTTTTGCTTACCCGGTGCTCCCAAGCCACAAGCAGTGGACTTTCATTCGCCCGTTTTTTGTTGTTGTTTTGTTTTGCATCGGTTTTATTTTCCCCAACTGTGTACTGGGCATCCGTATGTTCGCTCGTCGGATAAGGATGACGGCCCCTGTTGCGCCTATGAGTAGGCAACCCGATGAACATGAATTTTATGTAAATATATTTGTATAGTTCAGGTTTAGGATAGGCATTAGTATTAGTGTAACATTGTAACCAAAATAGGTGAGAATACATTTGTAAGTTTAGTCTTAAGGTAAACCCCAAGCGAGTCACAGCAACGATCCGAAAGAAACCAGTAGAGCTATCGAACATTTGGTCCTTCGAGCCGGATTGTAATAAATTGTTGTCAGGAAACCGTGTGTATATGCGAAGAATAATCTGGTCGATCCTTCGGTAGAAAATCGTTGTATTTAAGTCAGTGAAGGACATTTATCATCTGCGTGTGTGTATGTGACTCTTCTAAGTGTGAAAGGGTTTACCAATTAGGAGACCAACGGATAAAACGGAAAAATATTTTGTGTTGTAAATTGTGAAAAGGGACGTGAACTGTAGACTGTTGAAGAAAACACACACAAAATTACAGTCATAACAGCAGTGTGCTGCGTGAACAAAATAAGGCGCGTCGTGTGCATGTGCGAATCAGTGAGAGTGTGCGTACGCTTAGCGTCGTTTTGAGTTCGGTAAAGATAGAGTACGCCGCCGCAAGTGGTAATGTGTGTGCGAGAGTTGGCGTCGAGTCGGAAACACAACGTCCGCGAGTGTGAAAATGCGTTTACCGAAACTAGAACTGCCAACGTTCGATGGAAATATTACCCAGTGGGTGACATACAAGGACCGTTTTGTGTCATTAGTGCATGATGTACCAGAGCTTCCTGAAGTGGCAAAACTTCAGTACCTGTTAGCGTCACTGAAAGGAGAAGCTGCACTGCAGTTCGAGCATGTGCCGCTTGAGGAGAAAAGCTATACGCCAACGTGGGAGACCCTGCTGCAGAGATACGACGACAACAAGATACTGCGGAGAGAATACTTCAAGGCACTGATTCAGTTGGAACCAATGAATGCTGGAACATCGGCTGAATTGACCAGGGTTGTAAATGAGACAAGACGGCTAGTTCAAGGAATGAAACGGCTAGACGAACCCATACAACACTGGAACACGCCACTCACGACGCTGGTAACGTATAAACTTGATAAGACCACATTAATGTCTTGGAATATGTTTGCAGTGGAAAACCTGACCGACAGCTACGAGCAATTGATGGAGTTCTGCGAAAAACGGATTCGCGTCTTGAACAGTACTGCACTGCACAGCGTCGGAGTGATTGGCACAAGAGCCGCTACTAAGCTCTATCAGCGAAGTCGTGTTCCAGATCAGAGATTTAACAGAATACCGCAAACATATTCTGTAACGTGTGCAGCTCAAACATCGCGCAATGATAAAAGGGCGTGTCCAGCTTGCAAGGCTGACCATCCGTTAGACAGCTGCACAATATTCGATGGCATGTCGATTCTACAACGAGAAGCCTTGGCGAAGAATCAACGGTTATGTTTTAGATGCTTGAAGGCGAATCACCAAATAAGGTTTTGTCGGAATGTTACGACGTGTAATCATTGCCATGGAAGACATCATACGCTATTGTGTAAACGAGCAGCTCAGAAGCTGCGACGATTAATGCTACCTCCCGAGCAGCCGGAGAACCACAAAGGATGGTGTGGTTATCGACGGCAGTAGTGTTGATTCGCGGAAGCGATGGAGAGGAGTTGCCAGCGAGAGCTTTGTTGGATCAAGGATCTCAATCCAACTTTATAACGGAACGGCTGGCCCAACAACTGAAACTAAAGAGAGTCCGAATATCGAGCCCTTTATCTGGAATAGGTACGGTGTCAATGGTTGCATCCAGCATGGTAGTTGCCAGAATAAGATCGCAATTGTCCGAGTTTCAAGCATCACTGCAGTTTTTAGTTTTTAGTGTTGCCGCGAGTAACGTCCGACTATCCAAGTCGTATGGTAGAAGTGAATCGGTGGAATCTACCAGCAGGCATACCTCTTGCAGATCCAGCCTTCAACAAACCAGAACGAATAGACATGCTGATAGGAGCTGGATACCGTTATCGAGTGACCCCTCAGATTATGAAGCACTAACGCCAGCACATTTTTTAACTGGATCTCATCTTCTTAATATTGTAGATATCGATTTGAAGGATGTTCCAGATAACCGACTGAATCATTGGCGTTTGGTTCGAAAACGAGTGCAGCAGTTCTGGGTTAGATGGAAGACAGAGTATCTGCAACAGCTCCAGGCGAGAACGAAATGGAATGGCTCAGCAACAACAATAGTGCCCGGTATGCTGGTTTTGTTGCGTGAGGACAACGTACCGCCAACAAAGTGGCCGCTTGCTCGAATTACAGCAGTTCATCCAGGCAGTGACGGAGTAGTGCGTGTGGTAACGTTAAGAACCGCTAATACAACGGATATGAAAAGACCAGTTGTAAGAATATGTATTTTGCCGGTTGAATAACATTGATCGTTTAAGAGAGAGAGATGGAGAGAGAGAGAGAGAGAGAGAGAGAAAGAGAGAGAGAGAGAGAGA